>OY747709.1:8456995-8717199 GCA_963556495.2 Valencia hispanica | reverse complement strand
CTAAACTAACACAGTGTTAGGGAAAAATAATAATGGTGTATTATTATTTTGTTAGGGTGTTTTTATCACATAGTTCTAATGTACTTTTTAAATGTCATTTTGGTTTCAGTCACATGCTCTTGTGCATGACATCCTGTTCTTTAAATATGTTAATGAAGTGTGACTAAATAAAGAGAGTCTGCAGAGGTGAGACCCTTTGAGACCAGTGATGAGAGATCAGTGGGAGACGAGTGATGAGGAGCTGAGAACAGACAGACGGTTGGCTCATTCCTTACTGTATTTTGCTGGTCTCCCTCTGCAGAACTGATTGAACCACATCTACCTCTGCAGAGCTTATTGTCTAAATTATCTCCGACTTTTGTGTGTGACTCGTTTTTAGGTAAACCACAAAAAAAACCTAACATCTTGGTGCCGAGACCCGACGTACGGAGCACTCCCGCAGGTGGTTTTCGTCGAAGGGCTGTTTTTGACATCCAGATCGCTGAATTGCTGCACTGGCCGGCTGCATAACTTCCACGAGGACCCCCTGCACGTGCTCCCGTGCGATCGATTCGGTTTGAGTCACTCGCATAGGGCAAACATTGTGAGTACGTCTTTTTTGTGGACCTTTACATTTAACAAAACAAATTCTAAGATAGTCAGGGTATATTCTGCTGTTTGGGCCTAAAGAACGCTTTAGCCTCTCTGATAAAATATCAGGTGTTGAGCCGTAACTGTTTAGTGACAAAAGAAGGGTGTAACGGACCTGGTTTGCGAACCGGTCCACCTTGAAAAAGGGGTGTAACGGGACAGGTCTGCGAACCTGACCACCTTCAAAAATAAAATTTTAACAAAAAAAAAAAGGGTGTAACGGACCTGGTTTGCGAACCAGTCCACCTTGAAAAAAGGGCGTAACGGTACAGGTCTGCGAACCTGACCACCTTGAAAAATATACGGTTGTAACGGGTTAGGTTTGCGAACCAATCCACCTCGCTGGGAAATAAAGTACGCCAGTGTATGGAAGTAAAAACACAAACAGCAGAATCAAAACGAAATACCGCACCCTAAGTGGGTATAAGAAAGATTAGACACAGGACATAATCTTTATGTATGCCAGTCCAACCTGAAACCTAACGGTGTTAACGTACGGTTTGAACGGGCACTACAAGAGACGTTCTGTGTGGATTTATAGGTTACACAACACATCCTTAGATTAGGAAAGCCATAAGACGGCTCAATGTAGTTGCACAAGAGAGACACTTAGAGTAAAAACTATACGATCCAGTTTTAGCAGAAATTGAGTACAAGAAAAAAAATCTCAAATAAATGACCAAAAACAAAAACAGATTACTTTAATTAATTAAAGAATAAATCACTAACTTTAACTCATCAACAGACTAATTTCATAGTTCTTGCTTTTTCATTCACCTTAACCTTAATATTAATTACTGTTGTTATTCCCATAGAACTATTTGGTATTCTAACAACAGACTTTACCAGACCAATTAATAGAACCCATTAAGGCTTATATAAAAACAACGCAAAGATGGGAAACGATGTTTCCACCGACAAATTAGAAGGCGATTCAAAATATATGTATAAAAAGAACCCCGAAAATCTTCAGTTTCTAACAAAATGGCGCAAAAAGTATAAAGTAGATGGGAAGCTTAAAGGAAGCCAATGGAGATAACTTGTATGTGTTCTTGAAGCAAAAACACTTATCGCTAAAGGTAAAAAGAAAAAACTTAAACAGACACAGTTAAAAATAGCACGTGTGTGGGCTGATGAAACAGAGAAAAGGAAACAAAAAATATAAAAAACAGAAAAGAGAGCAAAGGTGCTAAAGATGAGGCTCTTCTTATGAAAAAGCTAGGTGACGAGCTCACACTGTGCCCTCCCCCTTATTCACCACCACCTACAGCTCAGACAGACCCCCCTGGGGCTGTTGGAGGAGAACCTTATGCACCTCCACCAGCACCCCAAGCAGACCAGCGGGGGGCTTTAGGGGAAGGTCTATATCCTCCTGTTCCAAGAGATCAATTTGCAATTGAAGAAAAAACAAATGGTACCACAATAAAACAAAGACTTAGAATTACAAAGTCAGGTCCAAAAAAATCTGAGGATAAATCTTATGAGAGTGAACCAGAGGACTCAATAAATATCAACGCTATGATTCAAGTACCATCTGCCGATGGTACTCCGAGATATGTTTTTAGACCATGGTCACTTAAAGACGTTAAAGAGGTTGTAGAACAAATCACTAGCCATAAGGAGGATCCAGAAAAATGGACAGAGGATATGGTTGATGTGGTCAAATCCTACCGGTTAAACGGTCATGAATTAGGACAGGCTATGGCTGCATCGCTGGGGAAAGACTGGCACCATGTAGCTGGAAATTACACAGGAAGAGATGATGCCGGAGTTGTGTTACAATTTCAGAATGATTTCCAGGGGGTACTAAAGCAACAATTCGATGCAGTAGCGGATAAAGTTCGTACACAGTTTAAAAAGAAACCAGATTATGGGCATATGGCCTCCATAAAACAGAAGCCTGGGGAAACTGTAGATGATTTTAAATACAGATACCAAAAGGAACATGATACCCATAGTGGCCTAACTAAAGAGAATGGTGATGAAACTCCATATATGCGGCATTTCTGTAATGGTCTGCTACATAGTTTCCACCCCACTATCACTAATTGGATTAAAAATCACCTTCTGACATGGGAAACATGCAACCTTACTACCCTTATGGCCAATGCACGTTTTGCAGAAGGTGTCATTGAAAGAAAGGGGAAGAAACCAAAACCTCCAGACTCCGACACACAGGTATTTCACACTCAGGTTGAAGACGATGAGGGGGAAATTTATTATCAAAGTGATAGCCACAACAAAGGAAGGGGGTTTAGACCACAAAGGAATACACATCATAAGACACCACAGGGGTCTTGGAGATATCAAGGTGGTCACGCTGCCCCCACGTGTTGGATCTGCGGGAAAGTAGACCACATTTCACATCAATGTAGCAGAGGCCGAGGAGGGGGCATAGGGCGAGATCAGATCCATACACAGGGTTCAACTGCCCCAGATCACTCGCGGTTCACACAACAATGACTAGATACTTTTACCGCCTCTAATGAGGTGGTGGACTGCTGTGGCGCCTGGGAATTACTTAATGTTCTGAAAGAGAAGCCTTACATAACACTTAAAGTTAATGAACAAACAGTAGAGCTCCTTTGTGATACTGGAGCTTGCAGAACAGTGTTCTCTTCTGGCGTTAATCTGCCAGAATCTAAAGAAAGCATTTTGGTAAAATCAGCAGATGGTGCCACTACTCACTCATTTTTATCTAAACCAGTGTTAATAAAAGATCCCAAAACTAGGTTAAGTTCTAAAAACTCAATAGTAATTTCACCACAATGTCCACTCAATTTGTTAGGCAGAGACTTAATGTCAGCCCTAAAAATCTCAATTATCCCAGTGGGAGACGGCATGAGAGCTGTGAGAACAGGAAATGATGACATTTACCTAAATACAATTCATAGACTACAGGGGCTCGGTCTGTACTACTCTTTACGAGTTGAACCTAAAGAAAACCTTAAAGATACAACAACAATGATGGACACAGTTTTGCAGGTAGTTCCTGAACCCGACAAACAAATTATGCCTACATCACATTTACATGTGACTATGGCTCTGAGGCCTGAACCTGATCCCAAGTTCCAAGACTATTTTATGCAACTCTCACCTGCTGTAGTGTTCACCTCATACATCATTGCTGATGGAAAATCTGATTCAGCTGCCTCAGTAACACTGCCTACCAGCCTTAAACCATTCTTTGATTTGCCTACAGATCCGCATATATCCCTGACAAAAAGCAGTAAATCACGTTGGAAAGATTTGGGATATATGGTGCGAAAAGCAAATAATACCACAGATTTTAAAACTTTGCAAGAAAATAAAGAAGATAGTTGGCAATACAGTGAATCCACAGGTTTATATAGACTGCCCCTTATCATGCCACTCCACTGCACAACCAAAATTGCAACATTAGAATGACCAGAAGCAGAAACCCTCTTATTGACTGAAGAGGAAGAAAAGCAACTCAAAGAAGTCCCTGACACATTATGGTCTAAAAGCCCCACTGATGTGGGCCTACTCTCATCCATTGCTCCCGTTCAAATAACTGCTAAATCACATTTTAGACCCAGAGTAAGACAATATCCCCTCTCTCTGGAAAAAGAGTTAGGAATTCAACCAGTAATTGAGGAATTATTAACAACAGGTGCCATTCTAAACAAAAATGGACTTTATGAAGTTCGTAATAAACCCATCCTACCCAAATCACTGTTTAAAGCTGCTGCATTTGTGAGCCATGGGCCTTGCCATGCCTCAACAGGGGGGATGGTATCAATAATACAGCAAAACTTTACAACATACAACCTGGAAACATACTTAAAACATTTCTTCAAAACATGCCTAACATGTATAAGAAATCACATTAGCTGATTACATGAAGATAATTATCCTAGCCAAAGAAGTGCAAAGCGCACACAATCTGCCTATCTCTCCGTCTGTTTTGCAGGATCCTGAAAAGCCAATCAAACCTGGAGACTGGGTATTCATCAAAGTGATTAAAAAGAACTGGACGAGTCCCCGCTGGAAAGGACCTTTTGAAGTCCTGCTGACCACACCCACGGCTGTGAAAATCGCTGAGAGACCCTCGTGGATACACATCTCACACTGCAAATTGCAAAGGCAATTAGGGGACTAGACACGGGACAGTGGGGAAGTCTGGGCTACAAAGGACAGAGTGATCAATAGGGCCTCTGGTCTCAAACCCAGCAGAACAGCATCCCTGTCCCCTTAGTGGTCAAACCTCTGTTTTGGAGGGCTAGTCCTCTTATTTGCCTCTAGCTAACATGAACTAGTTTGGCTCCCCTCCTGTCTGGCAGTTTGCCTGCCTCTATTCCACTGCTTTTTCCTCACACCTGATGACGCCCAGACATCAAAGGAAAGAAGAGCTAAAATTCTAACCCATCATGCGTTCAAGAACACCTGGTGCCAAATAGTTAATTTGACTGCAAAACGTTTAGGTTTCAATACCAGCTGTTATGTCTGTTCATGGATCCCACACCATTCTGAAGAAGTCTCATCGATGACTGCTGTCCCAACCACCTTAAATAATCCCAATTTGGCCTGGGAACGCCTGACGGATACATCTGGAAGTGTGGTCACACTTTCTACCTCTACCTACCTAAGGATTGGTGTGGCACATGTAGTTTGGCTCGACTGCAACCCTCCTCATACATCATAACAGAAAACGGAGCACCTTCTAAACCTACAGAGCTGAATAAACGGGAATTCAACCCTCCACAAGTGTTCAACCCGTTCTCTGACAATGGTGGACGAAAACCTCTCTACAGTGATGCAAAAGGAATCTTCCACACCATGTTCCCACCTGTTGGAGTTGCAAGTCTGACAAAACGGATGAACGAGGTTTGGTGGACTTTGGAAAACATCACAGACATCCTTGCTGAAATGTCCAACCTGCTGGCCAACGATCCTGAAAAACTGGCGATGAAGACCATGCTGATGCAACATCGGGTAGCTCTGGACACTCTTTTTGTTTCTGAAGGTGGACTTTGTACTGTAATTGGTGACCGGGTGCAGGGATTAGCTGACTTTTTAGAATCACAGGAAAGCAGTAATGGACAATGGGATCTCATGGCCTGGCTGACAACTGGCAGGTGGTATCAGGTTCTTTTAAAAATAGCTATGCCATTCATTGTAATTTTGATACTTTTCTGCGTTTTTGTTAGTTGTGTTCTTCCATGTATAAAACAAATGATGAATAAGATGATAACACAATGGTCCAATACTCTCTTCTTAATCAGAGGCTTGAAGATGAAGACAGAAATAAAGAAGAAGATGAAGTGTAATTAACATGTGTAAAAACCTTTTATGATTCCATTAATCTAAACTACTGTTCAGGAAGCGATTAATTGGATGATGTCTAGGTGAAGCTCGCATAAATACCTTTTTTGAATTTGGGATGCTACTTATTTTGCAACCTTTTGTTGTCTGGTTTTTATGATTCTTATATTTTTATATTATTAGAGTTGTTACCTATTTTACAACTTTTTGTTGTTCGTGATCACATTTAAAAACCACATTTCAGGGGGGAAATGTTAGGGAAAAATAATAATGGTGTATTATTAGTTTGTTAGGGTGTTTTTATCACATAGTTCTAATGTACTTATTAAATGTCATTTTGGTTTCAGTCACATGCTCTTGTGCATGACATCCTGTTCTTTTAATATGTTAATGAAGTGTGACTAAATAAAGAGAGTCTGCAGAGGTGAGACCCTTTGAGACCAGTGATGAGAGATCAGTGGGAGACGAGTGACGAGGAGCTGAGAACAGACAGATGGTTGGCTCATTCCTTACTGTATTTTGCTGGTCTCACTCTGCAGAACTGATTGAACCACATCTACCTCTGCAGAGCCTATTGTCTAAATTATCTCCGACTTTTGTGTGTGACTCGTTTTTAGGTAAACCACAAAAAAAAACCTAAGAGACTGTTTTTTAGAACATTTGAAGTAGAATTAAAAGTTACATCATGACCAGACAAGAGATTCTGAAGCTGGTCCATTTTCAGCTTATCCCACTGAGAAAACGCTGTTTTGGACCTCATACATTCAACTTCATTTCCAACTGTTGTAGTTAGATTTAATGATTCTAAACTACTACAGAGAATATTCTTAGCACATTTGAAGTAGAATTAAAAGTTACATCGTGACCAGACAAGAGATTCTGAAGCTGGTCCATTTTCAGCTTTTCTCAGTGAGAAAACGCTGTTTTGGACCTCATACATTCAACGTCAAGTACAACTCTTGGAGATAGATATTATTCTAAACTACTACAGAGACTGTTTTTAGCACATTTGAAGTAGAATTAAAAGTTACATCATGACCAGACAAGAGATTCTGAAGCTGGTCCATTTTCAGCTTTTCTCAGTGAGAAAACACTGTTTTGGACCTCATACATTCAACTTCATTTCAAACTGTTGTAGAAAGATGTAATGATACTAAACTACTACAGAGACAGTTTTTAGCACAGTTGATGGAAGATTAAATGTTACATTATAACCAGACAAGAGATTCTGAAGCTGGTCCATTTTCAGCTTTTCTCAGTGAGAAAAAGCTGTTTTGGACCTGATACATTCAACTTCATTTCAAAGTGTTGTAGATAGATGTAATGATTCTAAACTAACACAGAGACTGTTTTTTAGAACATTTGAAGTAGAATTAAAGGTTACATTATGACCAGACAAGAGATTCTAATACTGGTCAATTTTCAGCTTTTCTTGGTGAGAAAAAGCTGTTTTGGACCTCATACATTCAGCTTCATTTCCAACTGTTGTAGAGAGATGTTATGATTCTAAACTACTACAGAGACTGTTTTTAGCACATTTGAAGTAGAATTAAAAGTTACATCATGACCAGACAAGAGATTCTGAAGCTGGTCCATTTCCGGCTTTTCTCAGTGACAGAACGCTGTTTTGGACCTCATACATTCGACTTCAAGTACAACTCTTGGAGAGAGATTTAATGATTCTAAACTACTACAGAGACTCTTTTTAGCACATTTGATGTAAGATTAAATGTTACATGAAGACCAGAGAAGAGATACTAATACTGGTCCATTTTCAGTTTTTCTTGGTGAGAAAAAGCTGTTTTTGACCTCATACATTCAACATAATTTCCAACTGTTGTAGACAGATGTAATGATTCTAAACTACTACACAGACTGTTTTTAAAACATTTGATGTAAGATTAAATGTTACATTATGACCAGACATGAGATTCTGAAGCTGGCCCATTTTCAGCTTTTCTCAGTGAGAAAACGCTGTTTTGGACCTCATACATTCAACTTCAAGTACAACTCTTGGAGATAGATGTTATGATTCTAAACTACTACAGAGACAGTTTTTAGCACATTTGATGTAAGATTAAATGTTACATCATGACCAGACAAGAGATTCTGAAGCTGGTCCATTTTCAGCTTTTCTTGGTGAGAAAAAGCTGTTTTGGACCTCATACATTCAACTTCATTTCCAACTGTTGTAGACAGATGTTATGATTCTAAACTACTACACAGACTGTTTTTAAAACATTTGATGTAAGATTAAATGTTACATTATGACCAGACAAGAGATTCTGAAGCTGGTCCATTTTCAGCTTTTCTCAGTGAGAAAAAGCTGTTTTGGACCTGATACATTCAACTTCATTTCAAAGTGTTGTAGATAGATGTAATGATTCTAAACTAACACAGACTGTTTTTTAGAACATTTGAAGTAGAATTAAAAGTTACATCATGACCAGACAAGAGATTCTGAAGCTGGTCCATTTTCAGCTTTTCTCACTGAGAAAACGCTGTTTTGGACCTCATACATTCAACTTCATTTCCAACTGTTGGAATTAGATGTAATGATTCTAAACTACTACAGAGACTGTTTTTAGAGCATTTGATGGAAGATTAAATGTTACATTATGACCAGACAAGAGATTCTAATACTGGTCCATTTTCAGCTTTTCTCAGTGAGAAAACGCTGTTTTGGACCTCATACATTCAACTTCAAGTACAACTCTTGGAGATAGATATAATGATTCTAAACTACTACAGAGACTGTTTTTAGCACATTTGAAGTAGAATTAAAAGTTACATCATGACCAGACAAGAGATTCTGAAGCTGGTCCATTTCCGGCTTTTCTCAGTGACAGAACGCTGTTTTGGACCTCATACATTCGACTTCAAGTACAACTCTTGGAGATAGATGTTATGATTCCCAACTACTACAGAGACTGTTTTTAGCACATTTGAAGTAGAATTAAAAGTTACATCATGACCAGACAAGAGATTCTGAAGCTGGTCCATTTTCAGCTTTTCTCAGTGAGAAAAAGCTGTTTTGGACCTGATACATTCAACTTCATTTCAAAGTGTTGTAGATAGATGTAATGATTCTAAACTAACACAGAGACTGTTTTTTAGAACATTTGAAGTAGAATTAAAGGTTACATTATGACCAGACAAGAGATTCTAATACTGGTCCATTTTCAGCTTTTCTCAGTGAGAAAACGCTGTTTTGGACCTCATACATTCAGCTTCATTTCCAACTGTTGTAGAGAGATGTTATGATTCTAAACTACTACAGAGACTGTTTTTAGCACATTTGATGGAAGATTAAATGTTACATGATCCCCAGACAAGAGATTCTGAAGCTGGTCCATTTTCAGCTTTTCTCAGTGAGAAAAAGCTGTTTTGGACCTGATACATTCAACTTCATTTCAAAGTGTTGTAGATAGATGTAATGATTCTAAACTAACACAGAGACTGTTTTTTAGAACATTTGAAGTAGAATTAAAGGTTACATTATGACCAGACAAGAGATTCTAATACTGGTCCATTTTCAGCTTTTCTCAGTGAGAAAACGCTGTTTTGGAACTCATACATTCAACTTCATTTCAAACTGTTGTAGAAAGATGTAATGATACTAAACTACTACAGAGACTGTTTTTAGAGCATTTGATGTAAGATTAAATGTTACATTATGACCAGACAAGAGATTCTGAAGATGGTCCATTTTCAGCTTTTCTCAGTGAGAAAACGCTGTTTTGGACCTCATCCATTCAACTTCAAATTAAACTGTTGTAGAACTATTTAATGATTCTAAACTACTACAGAGACTTTTTTTAGCACATTTGATGGAAGATTAAATGTTACATTATAACCAGACAAGAGATTCTGAAGCTGGTCCATTTTCAGCTTTTCTCAGTGAGAAAAAGCTGTTTTGGACCTGATACATTCAACTTCATTTCAAAGTGTTGTAGATAGATGTAATGATTCTAAACTAACACAGAGACTGTTTTTTAGAACATTTGAAGTAGAATTAAAGGTTACATTATGACCAGACAAGAGATTCTAATACTGGTCCATTTTCAGCTTTTCTTGGTGAGAAAAAGCTGTTTTGGACCTCATACATTCAACTTCATTTCCAACTGTTGTAGACAGATGTTATGATTCTAAACTACTACAGAGACTGTTTTTAGCACATTTGAAGTAGAATTAAAAGTTACATCATGACCAGACAAGAGATTCTGAAGCTGGTCCATTTTCAGCTTTTCTCAGTGAGAAAACGCTGTTTTGGACCTCATACATTCAACTTCATTTCCAACTGTTGTAGTTAGATATAATGATTCTAAACTACTACAGAGACTATTCTTAGCACATTTGAAGTAGAATTAAAAGTTACATCATGACCAGACAAGAGATTCTGAAGCTGGTCCATTTTCAGCTTTTCTCAGTGAGAAAACGCTGTTTTGGACCTCATACATTCAACTTAATTTCAAACTGTTGTAGATGTAATGATTCTAGACTACTACACAGACTGTTTTTAACACATTTGATGTAAGATTAAATGTTACATTATGACCAGACAAGAGATTCTGAAGCTGGTCCATTTTCAGCTTTTCTCAGTGAGAAAACGCTGTTTTGGACCTCATACATTCAACTTCATTTCCAACTGTTGTAGTTAGATGTAATGATTATAAACTACTACAGAGACTGTTTTTAGAGCATTTGATGTAAGATTAAATGTTACATTATGACCAGACAAGAGATTCTGAAGCTGGTCCATTTTCAGCTTTTCTCAGTTAGAAAACGCTGTTTTGGACCTCATACATTCAACTTCAAATTAAACTGTTGTAGAATGATTTAATGATTCTAAACTACTACAGAGACTGTTTTTAGCACATTTGATGGAAGATTAAATGTTACATTATAACCAGACAAGAGATTCTTAAGCTGGTCCATTTTCAGTTTTTCTTGGTGAGAAAAAGCTGTTTTTGACCTCATACATTCAACATAATTTCGAACTGTTGTAGACAGATGTAATGATTCTAAACTACTACACAGACTGTTTTTAACACATTTGATGTAAGATTAAATGTTACATTATGACCAGACAAGAGATTCTGAAGCTGGTCCATTTTCAGCTTTTCTCAGTGAGAAAACGCTGTTTTGGACCTCATACATTCAACTTCATTTCCAACTGTTGTAGTTAGATGTAATGATTATAAACTACTACAGAGACTGTTTTTAGAGCATTTGATGTAATTAAATGTTACATTATGACCAGACAAGAGATTCTGAAGCTGGTCCATTTTCAGCTTTTCTCAGTTAGAAAACGCTGTTTTGGACCTCATACATTCAACTTCAAATTAAACTGTTGTAGAATGATTTAATGATTATAAACTACTACAGAGACTGTTTTTAGAGCATTTGATGGAAGATTAAATGTTACATTATAACCAGACAAGAGATTCTGAAGCTGGTCCATTTTCAGCTTTTCTCAGTGAGAAAAAGCTGTTTTGGACCTGATACATTCAACTTCATTTCAAAGTGTTGTAGATAGATGTAATGATTCTAAACTACTACAGAGACTATTTTTAGCACATTTGAAGTAGAATTAAAAGTTACATCATGACCAGACAAGAGATTCTGAAGCTGGTCCATTTTCAGCTTTTCTCAGTGAGAAAACGCTGTTTTGGACCTCATACATTCAACTTCAAGTACAACTCTTGGAGATAGATATGATTCTAAACTACTACAGAGACTGTTTTTAGCACATTTGAAGTAGAATTAAAAGTTACATCATGACCAGACAAGAGATTCTGAAGCTGGTCCATTTTCAGCTTTTCTCAATGAGAAAACAATGTTTTGGACCTCATACATTCAACTTCATTTCAAACTGTTGTAGAAAGATGTAATGATACTAAACTACTACAGAGACTGTTTTTAGAGCATTTGATGTAAGATTAAATGTTACATTATGACCAGACAAGAGATTCTGAAGATGGCCCATTTTCAGCTTTTGTCAGTGAGAAAAAGCTGTTTTGGACCTCATACAATCAACTTCATTTCAAACTGTTGTAGAGAGATGTTATGATTCTAAACTAACACAGAGACTGTTTTTAGCACATTTGAAGTAGAATTAAAAGTTACATCATGACCAGACAAGAGATTCTGAAGCTGGTCCATTTTCGGCTTTTCTCAGTGAGAGAACGCTGTTTTGGACCTCATACATTCAACTTCAAGTACAACTCTTGGAGATAGATGTTATGATTCTAAACTACTACAGAGACTGTTTTTAGCACATTTGAAGTAGAATTAAAAGTTACATCATGACCAGACAAGAGATTCTGAAGCTGGTCCATTTTCAGCTTTTCTCAGTGAGAAAACGCTGTTTTGGACCTCATACATTCAACTTCATTTCCAACTGTTGTAGTTAGATGTAATGATTATAAACTACTACAGAGACTGTTTTTAGAGCATTTGATGTAAGATTAAATGTTACATTATGACCAGACAAGAGATTCTGAAGCTGGTCCATTTTCAGCTTTTCTCAGTTAGAAAACGCTGTTTTGGACCTCATACATTCAACTTCAAATTAAACTGTGTTAGAACTATTTAATGATTCTAAACTACTACAGAGACTGTTTTTAGCACATTTGATGGAAAATTAAATGTTACATTATAACCAGACAAGAGATTCTGAAGCTGGTCCATTTTCAGCTTTTCTCAGTGAGAAAAAGCTGTTTTGGACCTGATACATTCAACTTCATTTCAAAGTGTTGTAGATAGATGTAATGATTCTAAACTAACACAGAGACTGTTTTTTAGAACATTTGAAGTAGAATTAAAGGTTGCATTATGACCAGACAAGAGATTCTAATACTGGTCCATTTTCAGCTTTTCTCAGTTAGAAAACGCTGTTTTGGACCTCATACATTCAACTTCAAATTAAACTGTTGTAGAATTATTTAATGATTCTAAACTACTACAGAGACTGTTTTTAGCACATTTGATGTAAGATTAAATGTTACATGAAGACCAGAGAAGAGATACTAATACTGGTCCATTTTCAGTTTTTCTTGGTGAGAAAAAGCTGTTTTTGACCTCATACATTCAACATAATTTCCAACTGTTGTAGACAGATGTAATGATTCTAAACTACTACACAGACTGTTTTTAAAACATTTGATGTAAGATTAAGTGTTACATTATGACCAGACATGAGATTCTGAAGCTGGCCCATTTTCAGCTTTTCTCAGTGAGAAAACACTGTTTTGGACCTCATACATTCAACTTCAAGTACAACTCTTGGAGATAGATTTTATGATTCTAAACTACTGCAGAGACTGTTTTTAGAGCATTTGATGTAAGATTAAATGTTACATTATGACCAGACAAGAGATTCTGAAGCTGGTCCATTTTCAGCTTTTCTCAGTTAGAAAATGCTGTTTTGGACCTCATACATTCAACTTCAAATCAAACTGTTGTAGCATGATTTAATGATTCTAAACTACTACAGAGACTGTTTTTAGCACATTTGATGGAAGATTAAATGTTACATTATAACCAGACAAGAGATTCTGAAGCTGGTCCATTTTCAGCTTTTCTCAGTGAGAAAACGCTGTTTTGGACCTCATACATTCAACTTCATTTCCAACTGTTGTAGTTAGATGTAATGATTCTAAACTACTACAGAGACTATTCTTAGCACATTTGAAGTAGAATTAAAAGTTACATCATGACCAGACAAGAGATTCTGAAGCTGGTCCATTTTCAGCTTTTCTCAGTGAGAAAACGCTGTTTTGGACCTCATACATTCAACTTAATTTCAAACTGTTGTAGATGTAATGATTCTAGACTACTACACAGACTGTTTTTAACACATTTGATGTAAGATTAAATGTTACATTATGACCAGACAAGAGAATCTGAAGCGGGTCCATTTTCAGCTTTTCTCAGTGAGAAAACACTGTTTTGGACCTCATACATTCAACTTCAAGTACAACTCTTGGAGATAGATGTTATGATTCTAAACTACTACAGAGACTGTTTTTAGCACATTTGAAGTAGAATTAAAAGTTACATCATGACCAGACAAGAGATTCTGAAGCTGGTCCATTTTCAGCTTTTCTCAGTGAGAAAACGCTGTTTTGGACCTCATACATTCAACTTCATTTCCAACTGTTGTAGTTAGATGTAATGATTCTAAACTACTACAGAGACTGTTTTTAGAGCATTTGATGTAAGATTAAATGTTACATTATGACCAGACAAGAGATTCTGAAGCTGGTCCATTTTCAGCTTTTCTCAGTTAGAAAATGCTGTTTTGGACCTCATACATTCAACTTCAAATCAAACTGTTGTAGCATGATTTAATGATTCTAAACTACTACAGAGACAGTTTTTAGCACAGTTGATGGAAGATTAAATGTTACATTATAACCAGACAAGAGATTCTAAAGCTGGTCCATTTTCAGCTTTTCTCAGTGAGAAAAAGCTGTTTTGGACCTGATACATTCAACTTCATTTCAAAGTGTTGTAGATAGATGTAATGATTCTAAACTACTACAGAGACTGTTTTTAGCACATTTGAAGTAGAATTAAAAGTTACATCATTACAAGACAAGAGATTCTGAAGCTGGTCCATTTTCGGCTTTTCTCAGTGAGAGAACGCTGTTTTGGACCTCATACATTCAACTTCAAGTACAACTCTTGTAGATACATGTTATGATTCCCAACTACTACAGAGACTGTTTTTAGCACATTTGAAGTAGAATTTATAGTTGCATCATGACCAGACAAGAGATTCTGAAGCTGGACCATTTTCAGCTTTTCTCAGTGAGAAAACGCTGTTTTGGACCTCATACATTCAACTTCATTTCAAACTGTTGTAGAAAGATTTAATGATACTAAACTACTACAGAGACTGTTTTTAGAGCATTTGATGTAAGATTAAATGTTACATTATGACCAGACAAGAGATTCTGAAGCTGGCCCATTTTCAGCTTTTGTCAGTGAGAAAAAGCTGTTTTGGACCTCATACAATCAACTTCATTTCAAACTGTTGTAAAGAGATGTTATGATTCTAAACTAACACAGAGACTGTTTTTAGCACATTTGAAGTAGAATTAAAAGTTACATCATGACCAGACAAGAGATTCTGAAGCTGGTCCATTTTCGGCTTTTCTCAGTGAGAAAACGCTGTTTTGGACCTCATACATTCAACGTCAAGTACAACTCTTGGAGATAGATGTTATGATTCCCAACTACTACAGAGACTGTTTTTAGCACATTTGAAGTAGAATTAAAAGTTACATCATGACCAGACAAGAGATTCTGAAGCTGGTCCATTTTCAGCTTTTCTCAGTGAGAAAATGCTGTATTGGACCTCATACATTCAACTTCATTTCCAACTGTTGTAGTTAGATGTAATGATTATAAACTACTACAGAGACTGTTTTTAGAGCATTTGATGTAAGATTAAATGTTACATTATGACCAGACAAGAGATTCTGAAGCTGGTCCATTTTCAGCTTTTCTCAGTTAGAAAACGCTGTTTTGGACCTCATACATTCAACTTCAAATTAAACTGTTGTAGAATGATTTAATGATTCTAAACTACTACAGAGACTGTTTTTAGCACATTTGATGGAAAATTAAATGTTACATTATGACCAGACAAGAGATTCTGAAGCTGGTCCATTTTCAGCTTTTCTCAGTGAGAAAAAGCTGTTTTGGACCTGATACATTCAACTTCATTTCAAAGTGTTGTAGATAGATGTAATGATTCTAAACTAACACAGAGACTGTTTTTTAGAACATTTGAAGTAGAATTAAAGGTTACATTATGACCAGACAAGAGATTCTAATACTGGTCCATTTTCAGCTTTTCTCAGTGAGAAAACGCTGTTTTGGACCTCATACATTCAACTTCATTTCAAACTGTTGTAGAAAGATGTAATGATTCTAAACTACTACAGAGACTGTTTTTAGAGCATTTGATGTAAGATTAAATGTTACATTATGACCAGACAAGAGATTCTGAAGCTGGTCCATTTTCAGCTTTTCTCAGTGAGAAAACGCTGTTTTGGACCTCATACATTCAACTTCAAGTACAACTCTTGGTGAGAGATTTAATGATTCTAAACTACTACAGAGACTGTTTTTAGAGCATTTGATGTAATTAAATGTTACATTATGACCAGACAAGAGATTCTGAAGCTGGTCCATTTTCAGCTTTTCTCAGTTAGAAAACGCTGTTTTGGACCTCATACATTCAACTTCAAATTAAACTGTTGTAGAATTATTTAATGATTCTAAACTACTACAGAGACTCTTTTTAGCACATTTGATGTAAGATTAAATGTTACATGAAGACCAGAGAAGAGATACTAATACTGGTCCATTTTCAGTTTTTCTTGGTGAGAAAAAGCTGTTTTTGACCTCATACATTCAACATAATTTCCAACTGTTGTAGACAGATGTAATGATTCTAAACTACTACAGAGACTGTTTTTAAAACATTTGATGTAAGATTAAATGTTACATTATGACCAGACATGAGATTCTGAAGCTGGCCCATTTTCAGCTTTTCTCAGTGAGAAAACGCTGTTTTGGACCTCATACATTCAACTTCAAGTACAACTCTTGGAGATAGATGTTATGATTCTAAACTACTACAGAGACTGTTTTTAGCACATTTGAAGTAGAATTAAAAGTTACATCATGACCAGACAAGAGATTCTGAAGCTGGTCCATTTTCAGCTTTTCTCAGTGAGAAAACGCTGTTTTGGACCTGATACATTCAACTTCATTTCCAACTGTTGTAGTTAGATGTAATGATTATAAACTACTACAGAGACTGTTTTTAGAGCATTTGATGTAAGATTAAATGTTACATTATGACCAGACAAGAGATTCTGAAGCTGGTCCATTTTCAGCTTTTCTCAGTTAGAAAACGCTGTTTTGGACCTCATACATTCAACTTCAAATAAAACTGTTGTAGAATGATTTAATGATTCTAAACTACTACAGAGACTGTTTTTAGCACATTTGATGGAAGATTAAATGTTACATTATAACCAGACAAGAGATTCTGAAGCTGGTCCATTTTCAGCTTTTCTCAGTGAGAAAAAGCTGTTTTGGACCTGATACATTCAACTTCATTTCAAAGTGTTGTAGATAGATGTAATGATTCTAAACTAACACAGAGACTGTTTTTTAGAACATTTGAAGTAGAATTAAAGGTTACATTATGACCAGACAAGAGATTCTAATACTGGTCCATTTTCAGCTTTTCTCAGTGAGAAAACGCTGTTTTGGACCTCATACATTCAACTTCAAGTTACAACTCTTGGAGAGAGATGTAATGATTCTAAACTACTACAGAGACTGTTTTTAGAGCATTTGATGTAAGATTAAATGTTACATTATGACCAGACAAGAGATTCTGAAGCTGGTCCATTTTCAGCTTTTCTCAGTTAGAAAACGCTGTTTTGGACCTCATACATTCAACTTCAAATTAAACTGTTGTAGAATTATTTAATGATTCTAAACTACTACAGAGACTGTTTTTAGCACATTTGATGGAAGATTAAATGTTACATGAAGACCAGAGAAGAGATACTAATACTGGTCCATTTTCAGCTTTTCTCAGTGAGAAAAAGCTGTTTTGGACCTCATACATTCAACTTCATTTCCAACTGTTGTAGACAGATGTAATGATTCTAAACTACTACAGAGACTGTTTTTAAAACATTTGATGTAAGATTAAATGTTACATTATGACCAGACAAGAGATTCTGAAGCTGGTCCATTTTCAGCTTTTCTCAGTGAGAAAACGCTGTTTTGGACCTCATACATTCAACTTCAAGTACAACTCTTGGAGAGAGATTTAATGATTCTAAACTACTACAGAGACTCTTTTTAGCACATTTGATGTAAGATTAAATGTTACATGAAGACCAGAGAAGAGATACTAATACTGGTCCATTTTCAGCTTTTCTCAGTGAGAAAAAGCTGTTTTGGACCTCATACATTCAACTTCAAGTACAACTCTTGGAGATAGATGTTATGATTCTAAACTACTACAGAGACTGTTTTTAGCACATTTGAAGTAGAATTAAAAGTTACATCATGACCAGACAAGAGATTCTGAAGCTGGTCCATTTTCAGCTTTTCTCAGTGAGAAAACGCTGTTTTGGACCTCATACATTCAACTTCATTTCCAACTGTTGTAGACAGATGTTATGATTCTAAACTACTACAGAGACTGTTTTTAGCACATTTGAAGTAGAATTAAAAGTTACATCATGACCAGACAAGAGATTCTGAAGCTGGTCCATTTTCAGCTTTTCTCAGTGAGAAAATGCTGTATTGGACCTCATACATTCAACTTCATTTCCAACTGTTGTAGTTAGATGTAATGATTCTAAACTACTACAGAGACTGTTTTTAGAGCATTTGATGGAAGATTAAATGTTACATTATAACCAGACAAGAGATTCTGAAGCTGGTCCATTTTCAGCTTTTCTCAGTGAGAAAAAGCTGTTTTGGACCTGATACATTCAACTTCATTTCAAAGTGTTGTAGATAGATGTAATGATTCTAAACTAACACAGAGACTGTTTTTTAGAACATTTGAAGTAGAATTAAAGGTTACATTATGACCAGACAAGAGATTCTAATACTGGTCCATTTTCAGCTTTTCTCAGTGAGAAAAAGCTGTTTTGGACCTCATACATTCAACTTCATTTCCAACTGTTGTAGACAGATGTTATGATTCTAAACTACTACAGAGACTGTTTTTAGCACATTTGAAGTAGAATTAAAAGTTACATCATGACCAGACAAGAGATTCTGAAGCTGGTCCATTTTCAGCTTTTCTCAGTGAGAAAACGCTGTTTTGGACCTCATACATTCAACTTCATTTCCAACTGTTGTAGAATGATTTAATGATTCTAAACTACTACAGAGACTGTTTTTAGCACATTTGATGGAAGATTAAATGTTACATTATAACCAGACAAGAGATTCTGAAGCTGGTCCATTTTCAGCTTTTCTCAGTGAGAAAAAGCTGTTTTGGACCTCATACATTCAACTTCAAGTACAACTCTTGGAGAGAGATTTAATGATTCTAAACTACTACAGAGACTGTTTTTAGCACATTTGAAGTAGAATTAAAAGTTACATTATGACCAGACAAGAGATTCTGAAGCTGGTCCATTTTCAGCTTTTCTCAGTGAGAAAACGCTGTTTTGGACCTCATACATTCAACTTCAAGTCCAACTGTTGTAGTTAGATGTTATGATTCTAAACTACTACAGAGACTGTTTTTAGCACATTTGAAGTAGAATTAAAAGTTACATCATGACCAGACAAGAGATTCTGAAGCTGGTCCATTTTCGGCTTTTCTCAGTGAGAGAACGCTGTTTTGGACCTCATACATTCAACTTCAAGTACAACTCTTGGAGATAGATGTTATGATTCTAAACTACTACAGAGACTGTTTTTAGCACATTTGAAGTAGAATTAAAAGTTACATCATGACCAGACAAGAGATTCTGAAGCTGGTCCATTTTCAGCTTTTCTCAGTGAGAAAACGCTGTTTTGGACCACATACATTCAACTTAATTTCAAACTGTTGTAGATGTAATGATTCTAGACTACTACACAGACTGTTTTTAACACATTTGATGTAAGATTAAATGTTACATTATGACCAGACAAGAGATTCTGAAGCTGGTCCATTTTCAGCTTTTCTCAGTTAGAAAACGCTGTTTTGGACCTCATACATTCAACTTCAAATTAAACTGTTGTAGAATGATTTAATGATTATAAACTACTACAGAGACTGTTTTTAGAGCATTTGATGTAAGATTAAATGTTACATTATGACCAGACAAGAGATTCTGAAGCTGGTCCATTTTCAGCTTTTCTCAGTGAGAAAACGCTGTTTTGGACCTGATACATTCAACTTCATTTCCAACTGTTGTAGTTAGATGTAATGATTATAAACTACTACAGAGACTGTTTTTAGCACATTTGATGGAAGATTAAATGTTACATTATAACCAGACAAGAGATTCTGAAGCTGGTCCATTTTCAGCTTTTCTCAGTGAGAAAATGCTGTTTTGGACCTCATACATTCAACTTCATTTCCAACTGTTGTAGTTAGATGTAATGATTCTAAACTACTACAGAGACTGTTTTTAGAGCATTTGATGGAAGATTAAATGTTACATTATAACCAGACAAGAGATTCTGAAGCTGGTCCATTTTCAGCTTTTCTCAGTGAGAAAAAGCTGTTTTGGACCTCATACATTCAACTTCAAGTACAACTCTTGGAGATAGATGTTATGATTCTAAACTACTACAGAGACTGTTTTTTAGCACATTTGAAGTAGAATTAAAAGTTACATCATGACCAGACAAGAGATTCTGAAGCTGGTCCATTTTCAGCTTTTCTCAGTGAGAAAACGCTGTTTTGGACCTCATACATTCAACTTCAAGTACAACTCTTGGAGATAGATGTTATGATTCTAAACTACTACAGAGACTGTTTTTAGCACATTTGAAGTAGAATTAAAAGTTACATCATGACCAGACAAGAGATTCTGAAGCTGGTCCATTTTCAGCTTTTCTCAGTGAGAAAATGCTGTTTTGGACCTCATACATTCAACTTCATTTCCAACTGTTGTAGTTAGATGTAATGATTCTAAACTACTACAGAGACTGTTTTTAGAGCATTTGATGGAAGATTAAATGTTACATTATAACCAGACAAGAGATTCTGAAGCTGGTCCATTTTCAGCTTTTCTCAGTGAGAAAAAGCTGTTTTGGACCTGATACATTCAACTTCATTTCAAAGTGTTGTAGATAGATGTAATGATTCTAAACTAACACAGAGACTGTTTTTTAGAACATTTGAAGTAGAATTAAAGGTTACATTATGACCAGACAAGAGATTCTAATACTGGTCCATTTTCAGCTTTTCTCAGTGAGAAAATGCTGTTTTGGACCTCATACATTCAACTTCATTTCCAACTGTTGTAGTTAGATGTAATGATTCTAAACTACTACAGAGACTGTTTTTAGCACATTTGAAGTAGAATTAAAAGTTACATCATGACCAGACAAGAGATTCTGAAGCTGGTCCATTTTCAGCTTTTCTCAATGAGAAAACAATGTTTTGGACCTCATACATTCAACTTCATTTCAAACTGTTGTAGAAAGATGTAATGATACTAAACTACTACAGAGACTGTTTTTAGAGCATTTGATGTAAGATTAAATGTTACATTATGACCAGACAAGAGATTCTGAAGATGGTCCATTTTCAGCTTTTCTCAGTGAGAAAACGCTGTTTTGGACCTCATACATTCAACTTCATTTCCAACTGTTGTAGAATGATTTAATGATTCTAAACTACTACAGAGACTCTTTTTAGCACATTTGATGGAAGATTAAATGTTACATTATAACCAGACAAGAGATTCTGAAGCTGGTCCATTTTCAGCTTTTCTCAGTGAGAAAAAGCTGTTTTGGACCTCATACATTCAACTTCAAGTACAACTCTTGGAGAGAGATTTAATGATTCTAAACTACTACAGAGACTGTTTTTAGCACATTTGAAGTAGAATTAAAAGTTACATCATGACCAGACAAGAGATTCTGAAGCTGGTCCATTTTCGGCTTTTCTCAGTGAGAGAACGCTGTTTTGGACCTCATACATTCAACTTCAAGTACAACTCTTGGAGTTAGATGTTATGATTCTAAACTACTACAGAGACTGTTTTTAGCACATTTGAAGTAGAATTAAAAGTTACATCATGACCAGACAAGAGATTCTGAAGCTGGTCCATTTTCAGCTTTTCTCAGTGAGAAAACGCTGTTTTGGACCTCATACATTCAACTTAATTTCAAACTGTTGTAGATGTAATGATTCTAGACTACTACACAGACTGTTTTTAACACATTTGATGTAAGATTAAATGTTACATTATGACCAGACAAGAGATTCTGAAGCTGGTCCATTTTCAGCTTTTCTCAGTGAGAAAACGCTGTTTTGGACCTCATACATTCAACTTCAAATTAAACTGTTGTAGAATGATTTAATGATTATAAACTACTACAGAGACTGTTTTTAGAGCATTTGATGTAAGATTAAATGTTACATTATGACCAGACAAGAGATTCTGAAGCTGGTCCATTTTCAGCTTTTCTCAGTGAGAAAACGCTGTTTTGGACCTGATACATTCAACTTCATTTCCAACTGTTGTAGTTAGATGTAATGATTCTAAACTACTACAGAGACTGTTTTTAGCACATTTGATGGAAGATTAAATGTTACATTATAACCAGACAAGAGATTCTGAAGCTGGTCCATTTTCAGCTTTTCTCAGTGAGAAAATGCTGTATTGGACCTCATACATTCAACTTCATTTCCAACTGTTGTAGTTAGATGTAATGATTCTAAACTACTACAGAGACTGTTTTTAGAGCATTTGATGTAAGATTAAATGTTACATTATGACCAGACAAGAGATTCTGAAGCTGGTCCATTTTCAGCTTTTCTCAGTGAGAAAACGCTGTTTTGGACCTCATACATTCAACTTCATTTCCAACTGTTGTAGAATGATTTAATGATTCTAAACTACTACAAAGACTCTTTTTAGCACATTTGATGGAAGATTAAATGTTACATTATAACCAGACAAGAGATTCTGAAGCTGGTCCATTTTCAGCTTTTCTCAGTGAGAAAAAGCTGTTTTGGACCTGATACATTCAACTTCATTTCAAAGTGTTGTAGATAGATGTAATGATTCTAAACTAACACAGAGACTGTTTTTTAGAACATTTGAAGTAGAATTAAAGGTTACATTATGACCAGACAAGAGATTCTAATACTGGTCCATTTTCAGCTTTTCTCAGTGAGAAAACGCTGTTTTGGACCTCATACATTCAACTTCATTTCAAACTGTTGTAGAAAGATGTAATGATACTAAACTACTAGAGATACTGTTTTTAGAGCGTTTGATGTAAGATTAAATGTTACATTATGACCAGACAAGAGATTCTGAAGCTGGTCCATTTTCAGCTTTTCTCAGTGAGAAAACGCTGTTTTGGACCTCATACATTCAACGTCAAGTACAACTCTTGGAGATAGATATTATTCTAAACTACTACAGAGACTGTTTTTAGCACATTTGAAGTAGAATTAAAAGTTACATCATGACCAGACAAGAGATTCTGAAGCTGGTCCATTTTCAGCTTTTCTCAGTGAGAAAACAATGTTTTGGACCACATACATTCAACTTAATTTCAAACTGTTGTAGATGTAATGATTCTAGACTACTACACAGACTGTTTTTAACACATTTGATGTAAGATTAAATGTTACATTATGACCAGACAAGAGATTCTGAAGCTGGTCCATTTTCAGCTTTTCTCAGTTAGAAAACGCTGTTTTGGACCTCATACATTCAACTTCAAATTAAACTGTTGTAGAATGATTTAATGATTCTAAACTACTACAGAGACTGTTTTTAGAGCATTTGATGTAAGATTAAATGTTACATTATGACCAGACAAGAGATTCTGAAGCTGGTCCATTTTCAGTTTTTCTCAGTGAGAAAACGCTGTTTTGGAACTCATACATTCAACTTCATTTCAAACTGTTGTAGATAGATGTAATGATTATAAACTACTACAGAGACTGTTTTTAGAACATTTTAAGTAGAATTAAAGGTTACATTATGACCAGACAAGAGATTCTAATACTGGTCCATTTTCAGCTTTTCTCAGTGAGAAAACGCTGTTTTGGACTTCATACATTCAACTTCATTTCAAACTGTTGTATAAAGATGTAATGATTCTAAACTACTACAGAGACTGTTTTTAGAGCATTTGATGGAAGATTAAATGTTACATTATAACCAGACAAGAGATTCTGAAGCTGGTCCATTTTCAGCTTTTCTCAGTGAGAAAAAGCTGTTTTGGACCTGATACATTCAACTTCATTTCAAAGTGTTGTAGATAGATGTAATGATTCTAAACTAACACAGAGACTGTTTTTTAGAACATTTGAAGTAGAATTAAAGGTTACATTATGACCAGACAAGAGATTCTGAAGCTGGTCCATTTTCAGCTTTTCTCAGTGAGAAAACGCTGTTTTGGACCTCATACATTCAACTTCATTTCCAACTGTTGTAGACAGATGTTATGATTCTAAACTACTACAGAGACTGTTTTTAACACATTTGATGTAAGATTAAATGTTACATTATGACCAGACAAGAGATTCTGAAGCTGGTCCATTTTCAGCTTTTCTCAGTTAGAAAACGCTGTTTTGGACCTCATACATTCAACTTCAAATAAAACTGTTGTAGAATGATTTAATGATTCTAAACTACTACAGAGACTGTTTTTAGCACATTTGATGGAAGATTAAATGTTACATTATAACCAGACAAGAGATTCTGAAGCTGGTCCATTTTCAGCTTTTCTCAGTGAGAAAAAGCTGTTTTGGACCTGATACATTCAACTTCATTTCAAAGTGTTGTAGATAGATGTAATGATTCTAAACTAACACAGAGACTGTTTTTTAGAACATTTGAAGTAGAATTAAAGGTTGCATTATGACCAGACAAGAGATTCTAATACTGGTCCATTTTCAGCTTTTCTCAGTGAGAAAACGCTGTTTTGGAACTCATACATTCAACTTCATTTCAAACTGTTGTAGAAAGATGTAATGATACTAAACTACTACAGAGACTGTTTTTAGAGCATTTGATGTAAGATTAAATGTTACATTATGACCAGACAAGAGATTCTGAAGCTGGTCCATTTTCAGCTTTTCTCAGTTAGAAAACGCTGTTTTGGACCTCATACATTCAACTTCAAATAAAACTGTTGTAGAATGATTTAATGATTCTAAACTACTACAGAGACTGTTTTTAGCACATTTGATGGAAGATTAAATGTTACATTATAACCAGACAAGAGATTCTGAAGCTGGTCCATTTTCAGCTTTTCTCAGTGAGAAAAAGCTGTTTTGGACCTGATACATTCAACTTCATTTCAAAGTGTTGTAGATAGATGTAATGATTCTAAACTAACACAGAGACTGTTTTTTAGAACATTTGAAGTAGAATTAAAGGTTACATTATGACCAGACAAGAGATTCTAATACTGGTCCATTTTCAGCTTTTCTCAGTGAGAAAACGCTGTTTTGGACCTCATACATTCAACTTCATTTCAAACTGTTGTAGAAAGATGTAATGATACTAAACTACTAGAGATACTGTTTTTAGAGCGTTTGATGTAAGATTAAATGTTACATTATGACCAGACAAGAGATTCTGAAGCTGGTCCATTTTCAGCTTTTCTCAGTTAGAAAACGCTGTTTTGGACCTCATACATTCAACTTCAAATTAAACTGTTGTAGTTAGATGTAATGATTCTAAACTACTACAGAGACTGTTTTTAGCACATTTGATGTAAGATTAAATGTTACATTATGACCAGACAAGAGATTCTGAAGCTGGTCCATTTTCAGCTTTTCTCAGTGAGAAAACGCTGTTTTGGACCTCATACATTCAACTTCATTTCAAACTGTTGTAGAAAGATGTAATGATACTAAACTACTACAGAGACAGTTTTTAGCACATTTGATGGAAGATTAAATGTTACATTATGACCAGACAAGAGATTCTGAAGCTGGTCCATTTTCAGCTTTTCTCAGTGAGAAAACGCTGTTTTGGACCTCATACATTCAACTTCATTTCCAACTGTTGTAGTTAGATGTAATGATTCTAAACTACTACACAGACTGTTTTTAACACATTTGATGTATGATTAAATGTTACATTATGACCAGACAAGAGATTCTGAAGCTGGTCCATTTTCAGCTTTTCTCATTGAGAAAAAGCTGTTTTGGACCTCATACATTCAGCTTCATTTCCAACTCTTGTAGATAGATGTAATGATTCTAAACTACTACAGAGACTGTTTTTAGCACATTTGATGTAAGATTAAATGTTACATTAAGACCAGAGAAGAGATTCTGAAGCTGGTCCAATTTCAGCTTTTCTCAGTGAGAAAACGCTGTTTTGGACCTCATACATTCAACTTCATTTCCAACTGTTGTAGATGTGTAATGATTCTAAACTACTACAGGGACTGTTTTTAGCACATTTGAAGTAGAATTAAAAGTTACATTATGACCAGACAAGAGATTCTAATACTGGTCCTTTTTCAGCTTTTCTCAGTGAGAAAACGCTGTTTTGGACCTCATACATTCAACTTCAAATTAAACTGTTGTAGAATGATTTATTGATTCTAAACTACTACAGAGACTGTTTTTAGCACATTTGATGTAAGATTAAATGCTACATTATGACCAGACAAGAGATTCTGAAGCTGGTCCATTTTCAGCTTTTCTCAGTGAGAAAACGCTGTTTTGGACCTCATACATTCAACTTCATTTCAAACTGTTGTAGAAAGATGTAATGATTCTAAACTACTACAGAGACTGTTTTTAGCACATTTGATGGAAGATTAAATGTTACATTATGACCAGACAAGAGATTCTGAAGCTGGTCCATTTTCAGCTTTTCTCAGTGAGAAAACGCTGTTTTGGACCTCATACATTCAACTTCATTTCCAACTGTTGTAGATGTAATGATTCTAAACTACTACACAGACTGTTTTTAACACATTTGATGTAAGATTAAATGTTACATTATGACCAGACAAGAGATTCTGAAGCTGGTCCATTTTCAGCTTTTCTCAGTGAGAAAACGCTGTTTTGGACCTCATACATTCAACTTCATTTCCAACTCTTGTAGATAGATGTAATGATTCTAAACTACTACAGAGACTGTTTTTAGCACATTTGATGTAAGATTAAATGTTACATTAAGACCAGACAAGAGATTCTAATACTGGTCCATTTTCAGCTTTTCTCAGTGAGAAAACGCTGTTTTGGACCTCATACATTCAACTTCATTTCAAACTGTTGTAGAAAGATGTAATGATACTAAACTACTACAGAGACTGTTTTTAGAGCATTTGATGTAAGATTAAATGTTACATTATGACCAGACAAGAGATTCTGAAGATGGTCCATTTTCAGCTTTTCTCAGTGAGAAAACGCTGTTTTGGACCTCATACATTCAACTTCAAGTACAACTCTTGGAGAGAGATTTAATGATTCTAAACTACTACAGAGACTCTTTTTAGCACATTTGATGTAAGATTAAATGTTACATTATGACCAGACAAGAGATTCTGAAGCTGGTCCATTTTCAGCTTTTCTCAGTGAGAAAACGCTGTTTTGGACCTCATACATTCAACTTCATTTCAAACTGTTGTAGAAAGATGTAATGATTCTAAACTACTACAGAGACTGTTTTTAGCACATTTGATGGAAGATTAAATGTTACATTATGACCAGACAAGAGATTCTGAAGCTGGTCCATTTTCAGCTTTTCTCAGTGAGAAAACGCTGTTTTGGACCTCATACATTCAACTTCATTTCCAACTGTTGTAGTTAGATGTAATGATTCTAAACTACTACAGAGACTGTTTTTAACACATTTGATGTAAGATTAAATGTTACATTATGACCAGACAAGAGATTCTGAAGCTGGTCCATTTTCAGCTTTTCTCAGTGAGAAAAAGCTGTTTTGGACCTTATACATTCAACTTCATTTCAAAGTGTTGTAGATAGATGTAATGATTCTAAACTAACACAGAGACTGTTTTTTAGAACATTTGAAGTAGAATTAAAGGTTACATTATGACCAGACAAGAGATTCTAATACTGGTCCATTTTCAGCTTTTCTCAGTGAGAAAAAGCTGTTTTGGACCTGATACATTCAACTTCATTTCAAAGTGTTGTAGATAGATGTAATGATTCTAAACTAGTACAGAGACTGTTTTTAGCACATTTGATGTAAGATTAAATTTTACATTAAGACCAGACAAGAGATTCTGAAGCTGGTCCATTTTCAGCATTTCTCAGTGAGAAAATGCTGTTTTGGACCTCATACATTCAACTGCATTTCCAACTGTTGTAGACAGATGTAATGATTCTAAACTACTACAGAGACTGTTTTTAGCACATTTGATGTAAGATTAAATGTTACATTATGACCAGACAAGAGATTCTGAAGCTGGTCCATTTTCAGCTTTTCTCAGTGAGAAAACGCTGTTTTGGACCTCATACATTCAACTTCATTTCCAACTGTTGTAGTTAGATGTAATGATTCTAAACTACTACAGAGACTGTTTTTAACACATTTGATGTAAGATTAAATGTTACATTATGACGAGACAAGAGATTCTGAAGCTGGTCCATTTTCAGCTTTTCTCAGTGAGAAAAAGCGGTTTTGGACCTCATACAGTCAAATTCATTTCAAAGTATTGTAGATAGATGTAATGATTCTAAACTAACACAGAGACTGTTTTTAGCACATTTGAAATAAAATTAAATGTTACATTAAGACCAGAGAAGAGATTCTGAAGCTGGTCCATTTTCAGCTTTTCTCATTGAGAAAAAGCTGTTTTGGACCTCATACATTCAACTTCATTTCAAAGTGTTGTAGATAGATGTAATGATTCTAAACTACTACAGAGACTGTTTTTAGCACATTTGATGTAAGATTAAATGTTACATTATGACCAGACAAGAGATTCTGAAGCTGGTCCATTTTCAGCTTTTCTCAGTGAGAAAAAGCTGTTTTGGACCTCATACATTCAACTTCATTTCCAACTGTTGTAGACAGATGTAATGATTCTAAACTACTACAGAGACTGTTTTTAGCACATTTGATGTAAGATTAAATGTTACATTATGACCAGACAAGAGATTCTGAAGCTGGTCCATTTTCAGCTTTTCTCAGTGAGAAAACGCTGTTTTGGACCTCATACATTCAACTTCATTTCCAACTGTTGTAGTTAGATGTAATGATTCTAAACTACTACAGAGACTGTTTTTAACATATTTGATGTAAGATTAAATGTTACATTATGACGAGACAAGAGATTCTGAAGCTGGTCCATTTTCAGCTTTTCTCAGTGAGAAAAAGCGGTTTTGGACCTCATACAGTCAAATTCATTTCAAAGTATTGTAGATAGATGTAATGATTCTAAACTAACACAGAGACTGTTTTTAGCACATTTGAAATAAAATTAAATGTTACATTAAGACCAGAGAAGAGATTCTAAGCTGGTCCATTTTCAGCTTTTCTCATTGAGAAAAAGCTGTTTTGGACCTCATACATTCAACTTCATTTCAAAGTGTTGTAGATAGATGTAATGATTCTAAACTACTACAGAGACTGTTTTTAGCACATTTGATGTAAGATTAAATGTTACATTATGACCAGACAAGAGATTCTGAAGCTGGTCCATTTTCAACTTTTCTCAGTGAGAAAACGCTGTTTTGGACCTCATACATTCAACTTCATTTCCAACTATTGTAGATAGATGTAATTATTCTAAACTAACACAGAGACTGTTTTTAGCACATTTGAAATAAAATTAAATGTTACATTAAGACCAGACAAGAGATTCTAAGCTTTTCCATTTTCAGCTTTTCTCAGTGAGAAAACGATGTTTTGGACCTCATACATTCAACTTCATTTCAAAGTGTTGTAGATAGATGTAATGATTCTAAACTAACACAGAGACTGTTTTTAGCACATTTGATGTAAGATTAAATGTTACATGAAGACCAGAGAAGAGATACTAATACTGGTCCATTTTCAGCTTTTCTCAGTGAGAAAACGCTGTTTTGGACCTCATACATTTAACTTCATTTCCAACTGTTGTAGATGTAATGATTCTAAACTACTACACAGACTGTTTTTAGCACATTTGATGTAAGATTAAATGCTACATTATGACCAGACAAGAGATTCTGAAGCTGGTCCATTTTCAGCTTTTCTCAGTGAGAAAACGCTGTTTTGGACCTCATACATTCAACTTCATTTCCAACTGTTGTAGATAGATGTAATGATTCTAAACTACTACAGGGACTGTTTTTAGCACATTTGAAGTAGAATTAAAAGTTACATTATGACCAGACAAGAGATTCTTATACTGGTCCTTTTTCAGCTTTTCTCAGTGAGAAAACGCTGTTTTGGACCTCATACACTCAACTTCATTTCAAACTGTTGTAGAAAGATGTAATGATACTAAACTACAACAGGGAATGTTTTTAGGGCATTTGATGTAAGATTAAATGTTACATTATGACTAGACAAGAGATTCTGAAGATGGTCCATTTTCAGCTTTTATCAGTGAGAAAACGATGTTTTGGACCTCATACATTCAACTTCAAGTACAACTCTTGGAGAGAGATTTAATGATTCTAAACTACTACAGAGACTGTTTTTAGCACATTTAATATAAGATTAAATGCTACATTATGACCAGACAAGAGATTCTGAAGCTGGTCCATTTTCAGCTTTTCTCAGTGAGAAAACGCTGTTTTGGACCTTATACATTCAACTTCATTTCAAACTGTTGTAGAAAGATGTAATGATACTAAACTACTACAGAGACAGTTTTAAGCACATTTGATGGAAGATTAAATGTTACATTATGACCAGACAAGAGATTCTGAAGCTGGTCCATTTTCAGCTTTTCTCAGTGAGAAAAAGCTGTTTTGGACCTCATACATTCAACTTCATTTCAAAGTGTTGTAGATAGATGTAATTATTCTAAACTACTACACAGACTGTTTTTAACACATTTGATGTAAGATTAAATGTTACATTATGACCAGACAAGAGATTCTGAAGCTGGTCCATTTTCAGCTTTTCTCAGTGAGAAAACGCTGTTTTGGACCTCATACATTCAACTTCAAGTACAACTCTTGGAGATAGATGTAATGATTCTAAACTACTACAGAGACTGTTTTTAGCACATTTGATGTAGAATTAAAAGTTACATCATGACCAGACAAGAGATTCTGAAGCGGGTCCATTTTCAGTTTTTCTCAGTGAGAAAACGCTGTTTTGGACCTCATACATTACACTTCATTTCAAACTGTTGTAGAAAGATGTAATGATTCTAAACTACTACAGAGACTGTTTTTAGTATATTTGATGTAAGATTAAATGTTACATTATGACCAGACAAGAGATTCTGAAGCTGGTCCATTTTCAGCTTTTCTCAGTGAGAAAAAGCTGTTTTTGACCTCATACATTCAACTTCATTTCAGAGTGTTGTAGATAGATGTAATGATTCTAAACTAACACAGAGACTGTTTTTACCACATTTGAAGTAGAATTAAAGGTTACATTATGACCAGACAAGAGATTCTAATACTGGTCCATTTTCAGCTTTTCTCATTGAGAAAAAGCTGTTTTGGACCTCATACATTCAACTTCATTTCCAACTGTTGTAGATAGATGTAATGATTCTAAACTACTACAGAGACTGTTTTTAGCACATTTGATGTAAGATTAAATGTTACATTATGACCAGACAAGAGATTCTGAAGCTGGTCCATTTTCAGCTTTTCTCAGTGAGAAAAAGCTGTTTTGGACCTCATACATTCAACTTCATTTCCAACTGTTGTAGACAGATGTTATGATTCTAAACTACTACAGAGACTGTTTTTAGCACATTTGAAGTAGAATTAAAAGTTACATTATGACCAGACAAGAGATTCTAATACTGGTCCTTTTTCAGCTTTTCTCAGTGAGAAAACGCTGTTTTGGACCTCATACATTCAACTTCAAATTAAACTGTTGTAGAATGATTTATTGATTCTAAACTACTACAGAGACTGTTTATAGCACATTTGATGTAAGATTAAATGCTACATTATGACCAGACAAGAGATTCTGAAGCTGGTCCATTTTCAGCTTTTTTCAGTGAGAAAACGCTGTTTTGGACCTCATACATTCAACTTCATTTCTAACTGTTGTAGATGTAATGATTCTAAGCTACTACACAGACTGTTTTTAACACATTCTATGTAAGATTAAATGTTACATTATGACCAGACAAGAGAATCTGAAACTGGTCCATTTTCAACTTTTCTCAGTGAGAAAACGCTGTTTTGGACCTCATACATTCAACTTCATTTCAAACTGTTGTAGAAAGATGTAATGATTCTAAACTACTACAGAGACAGTTTTTAGCACGTTTGAAGTAGAATTAAAAGTTACATCATGACCAGAAAAGAGATTCTAATACTGGTCCATTTTCAGCTTTTTTTTTTAGAATGATTTAATGTTTCTAAACTACTACAGAGACTGTTTTTAGCACATTTGATGTAAGATTAAATGTTACATTATGACCAGACAAGAGATTCTGAAGCTGGTCCATTTTCAGCTTTTTTCAGTGAGAAAACGCTGTTTTGGACCTCATACATTCAACTTCATTTCTAACTGTTGTAGATGTAATGATTCTAAGCTACTACACAGACTGTTTTTAACACATTCTATGTAAGATTAAATGTTACATTATGACCAGACAAGAGAATCTGAAACTGGTCCATTTTCAACTTTTCTCAGTGAGAAAACGCTGTTTTGGACCTCATACATTCAACTTCATTTCAAACTGTTGTAGAAAGATGTAATGATTCTAAACTACTACAGAGACAGTTTTTAGCACGTTTGAAGTAGAATTAAAAGTTACATCATGACCAGAAAAGAGATTCTAATACTGGTCCATTTTCAGCTTTTTTTTTTAGAATGATTTAATGTTTCTAAACTACTACAGAGACTGTTTTTAGCACATTTGATGTAAGATTAAATGTTACATTATGACCAGACAAGAGATTCTGAAGCTGGTCCATTTTCAGCTTTTTTCAGTGAGAAAACGCTGTTTTGGACCTCATACATTTAACTTCATTTCCAACTGTTGTAGATGTAATGATTCTAAACTACTACACAGACTGTTTTTAGCACATCTGATATAAGATTAAATGTTACATTAAGACCAGACAAGAGATTCTAAGCTTTTCTATTTTCAGCTTTTCTCAGTGAGAAAATGCTCTTTTGGACCTCATACATTCATCTTCATTTCAAAGTGTTGTAGATAGATGTAATGATTCTAAACTAATACAGAGACTGTTTTTAGCACATTTGATGTAAGATTAAATGTTATATTGTGACCAGACAAGAGATTCTGAAGCTGGTCCATTTTCAACTTTTCTCAGTGAGAAAACGTTCTTTTGGACCTCATACATTCATCTTCATTTCAAAGTATTGTAGATAGATGTAATGATTTTAAACTAACAAAGAGACTGTTTTTAGCACATTTGAAATAAAATTAAATGTTACATTAAGACCAGAGAAGAGATTCTAATACTGGTCCATTTTCAGCTTTTCTCATTGAGAAAAATCTGTTTTGGACCTCATACATTCAACTTCATTTCAAAGTGTTGTACATAGATGTAATGATTCTAAACTAACACAGAGACTGTTTTTATAACATTTGAAGTAGAATTAAAGGTTACATTATGACCAGACAAGAGATTCTAATACTGGTCAATTTTCAGCTTTTCTCAGTTAGCAAAGGCTGTTTAGGACCTCATATATTCAACTTCATTTCAAAGTGTTGTAGATAGATGTAATGATTCTAAACTACTACAGAGACTGTTTTTAGCACATTTGATGTAAGATTAAATGTTACATTAAGACCAGACAAGAGATTCTGAAGCTGGTCCATTTTCAGCATTTCTCAGTGAGAAAAAGCTGTTTTGGACCTCATACATTCAACTTCATTTCCAACTGTTGTAGATAGATGTAATGATTCTAAACTACTACAGAGACTGTTTTTAGCACATTTGATGTAAGATTAAATGTTACATTATGACCAGACAAGAGATTCTGAAGCTGGTCCATTTTCAGCTTTTCTCAGTGAGAAAACGCTGTTTTGGACCTCATACATTCAACTTCATTTCCAACTGTTGTAGATGTAATGATTCTAAACTACTACACAGACTGTTTTTAACATATTTGATGTATGATTCTATGTTACATTATGACGAGACAAGAGATTCTGAAGCTGGTCCATTTTCAGCTTTTCTCAGTGAGAAAAAGCGGTTTTGGACCTCATACAGTCAAATTCATTTCAAAGTATTGTAGATAGATGTAATGATTCTAAACTAACACAGAGACTGTTTTTAGCACATTTGAAATAAAATTAAATGTTACATTAAGACCAGACAAGAGATTCTGAAGCTGGTCCATTTTCAGCTTTTCTCAGTGAGAAAAAGCTGTTTTGGACCTCATACATTCAACTTCATTTCAAAGTGTTGTAGATAGATGTAATGATTCTAAACTACTACAGAGACTGTTTTAAGCACATTTGATGTAAGATTAAATGTTACATTAAGACCAGACAAGAGATTCTGAAGCTGGTCCATTTTCAGCATTTCTCAGTGAGAAAAAGCTGTTTTGGACCTCATACATTCAACTGCATTTCCAACTGTTGTAGACAGATGTAATGATTCTAAACTACTACAGAGACTGTTTTTAGCACATTTGATGTAAGATTAAATGTTACATTATGACCAGACAAGAGATTCTGAAGCTGGTCCATTTTCAGCTTTTCTCAGTGAGAAAACGCTGTTTTGGACCTCATACATTCAACTTCATTTCCAACTGTTGTAGATGTAATGATTCTAAACTACTACACAGACTGTTTTTAACATATTTGATGTATGATTCTATGTTACATTATGACGAGACAAGAGATTCTGAAGCTGGTCCATTTTCAGCTTTTCTCAGTGAGAAAAAGCGGTTTTGGACCTCATACAGTCAACTTCATTTCAAAGTGTTGTAGATAGATGTAATGATTCTAAACTAACACAGAGACTGTTTTTTAGAACATTTGATGTAAGATTAAATGTTACATTATGACCAGACAAGAGATTCTGAAGCTGGTCCATTTTCAGCTTTTCTCATTGAGAAAAATCTGTTTTGGACCTCATACATTCAACTTCATTTCAAAGTGTTGTAGATAGATGTAATGATTCTAAACTACTACAGAGACTGTTTTAAGCACATTTGATGTAAGATTAAATGTTACATTAAGACCAGACAAGAGATTCTGAAGCTGGTCCATTTTCAGCTTTTCTCAGTGAGAAAACGCTGTTTTGGACCTCATACATTCAACTTCATTTCAAAGTATTGTAGATAGATGTAATTATTCTAAACTACTACACAGACTGTTTTTAACACATTTGATGTAAGATTAAATGTTACATTATGACCAGACAAGAGATTCTGAAGCTGGTCCATTTTCAACTTTTCTCAGTGAGAAAACACTGTTTTGGACCTCATACATTCAACTTCAAGTACAACTCTTGGAGATAGATGTAATGATTCTAAACTACTACAGAGACTGTTTTTAGCACATTTGATGTAGAATTAAAAGTTACATCATGACCAGACAAGAGATTCTGAAGCTGGTCCATTTTCAGCTTTTCTCAGTGAGAAAACAATGTTTTGGACCTCATACATTCAACTTCATTTCAAACTGTTGTAGAAAGATGTAATGATTCTAAACTACTACAGAGACTGTTTTTAGAGCATTTGATGTAAGATTAAATGTTACATTATGACCAGACAAGAGATTCTAAAGCTGGTCCATTTTCAGCTTTTCTCAGTGAGAAAAAGCTGTTTTTGACCTCATACATTCAACTTCATTTCCAACTGTTGTAGACAGATGTAATGATTCTAAACTACTACAGAGACTGTTTTTAGCACATTTGATGTAAGATTAAATGTTACATTATGACCAGACAAGAGATTCTGAAGATGGTCCATTTTCAGCTTTTCTCAGTGAGAAAACGCTGTTTTGGACCTCATACATTCAACTTCATTTCCAACTGTTGTAGTTAGATGTAATGATTATAAACTACTACAGAGACTGTTTTTAACATATTTGATGTAAGATTAAATGTTACATTATGACGAGACAAGAGATTCTGAAGCTGGTCCATTTTCAGCTTTTCTCAGTGAGAAAAAGCGGTTTGGACCTCATACAGTCAAATTCATTTCAAAGTATTGTAGATAGATGTAATGATTCTAAACTAACACAGAGACTGTTTTTTAGAACATTTGAAGTAGAATTAAAGGTTACATTATGACCAGACAAGAGATTCTGAAGCTGGTCCATTTTCAGCTTTTCTCAGTGAGAAAAAGCTGTTTTGGACCTCATACATTCAACTTCATTTCAAAGTGTTGTAGATAGATGTAATGATTCTAAACTACTACAGAGACTGTTTTTAGCACATTTGATGTAAGATTAAATGTTACATTATGACCAGACAAGAGATTCTGAAGCTGGTCCATTTTCAGCTTTTCTCAGTGAGACAACGGTGTTTTGGACCTCATACATTCAACTTCATTTCCAACTCTTGTAGATAGATGTAATGATTCTAAACTACTACAGAGACTGTTTTAGCACATTTGAAGTAGAATTTAAGGTTACATTATGACCAGATAAGAGATTCTGAAGCTGGTCCATTTTCAGCTTTTCTCAGTGAGAAAACGCTGTTTTGGACCTCATACATTCAACTTCATTTCAAAATGTTGTATGAAGATGTAATGATTCTAAACTACTACAGAGACTGTTTTTAGCACATTTTATGTAAGATTGAATGTTACATGAAGCCCAGAGAATAGATACTAATACTGGTCCATTTTCAGTTTTTCTCAGTGAGAAAACGCTGTTTTGGACCTCATACATTTAACTTCATTTCCAACTGTTGTAGATGTAATGATTCTAAACTACTACACAGACTGTTTTTAACACATTTGATGTAAGATTAAATGTTACATTATGACCAGACAAGAGATTCTGAAGCTGGTCCATTTTCAGCTTTTCTCAGTGAGAAAAAGCTGTTTTGGACCTCATACATTCAACTTCATTTCCAACTGTTGTAGATAGATGTAATGATTCTAAACTACTACAGAGACTGTTTTTAGCACATTTGATGTAAGATTAAATGTTACATTAAGACCAGAGAAGAGATTCTAATACTGGTCCATTTTCAGCTTTTCTCATTGAGAAAAAGCTGTTTTGGACCTCAGACATTCAACTTCATTTCCAACTGTTGTAGACAGATGTAATGATTCTAAACTACTACAGGGACTGTTTTTAGCACATTTGAAGTAGAATTAAAAGTTACATTATGACCAGACAAGAGATTCTTATACTGGTCCTTTTTCAGCTTTTCTCCGTGAGAAAACGCTGTTTTGGACCTCATACATTCAACTTCAAATTAAACTGTTGTAGAATGATTTATTGATTCTAAACTACTACAGAGACTGTTTTTAGCACATTTGATGTAAGATTAAATGCTACATTATGACCAGACAAGAGATTCTGAAGCTGGCCCATTTTCAGCTTTTCTCAGTGAGAAAACGCTGTTTTGGACCTCATACATTCAACTTCATTTCCAACTGTTGTAGACAGATGTAATGATTCTAAACTACTACAGGGACTGTTTTTAGCACATTTGAAGTAGAATTAAAAGTTACATTATGACCAGACAAGAGATTCTTATACTGGTCCTTTTTCAGCTTTTCTCAGTGAGAAAACGCTGTTTTGGACCTCATACATTCAACTTCAAATTAAACTGTTGTAGAATGATTTATTGATTCTAAACTACTACAGAGACTGTTTTTAGCACATTTGATGTAAGATTAAATGCTACATTATGACCAGACAAGAGATTCTGAAGCTGGTCCATTTTCAGCTTTTTTCAGTGAGAAAACGCTGTTTTGGACCTCATACATTCAACTTCATTTCAAACTGTTGTAGAAAGATGTAATGATTCTAAACTACTACAGAGACAGTTTTTAGCACGTTTGAAGTAGAATTAAAAGTTACATCATGATCAGAAAAGAGATTCTAATACTGGTCCATTTTCAGCTTTTTTTTTTAGAATGATTTAATGTTTCTAAACTACTACAGAGACTGTTTTTAGCACATTTGATGTAAGATTAAATGTTACATTATGACCAGACAAGAGATTCTGAAGCTGGTCCATTTTCAGCTTTTTTCAGTGAGAAAACGCTGTTTTGGACCTCATACATTTAACTTCATTTCCAACTGTTGTAGATGTAATGATTCTAAACTACTACACAGACTGTTTTTAGCACATCTGATATAAGATTAAATGTTACATTAAGACCAGACAAGAGATTCTAAGCTTTTCTATTTTCAGCTTTTCTCAGTGAGAAAATGCTCTTTTGGACCTCATACATTCATCTTCATTTCAAAGTGTTGTAGATAGATGCAATGATTCTAAACTAATACAGAGACTGTTTTTAGCACATTTGATATAAGATTAAATGTTACATTATGACCAGACAAGAGATTCTGAAGCTGGTCCATTTTCAGCTTTTCTCAGTGAGAAAACGCTCTTTTGGACCTCATACATTCAACTTCATTTCAAAGTGTTGTAGATAGATGTAATGATTTTAAACTAACACAGAGACTGTTTTTAGCACATTTGAAATAAAATTAAATGTTACATTAAGACCAGACAAGAGATTCTAATACTGGTCCATTTTCAGCTTTTCTCATTGAGAAAAAGCTGTTTTGGACCTTATACATTCAACTTCATTTCAAAGTGTTGTAGATAGATGTAATGATTCTAAACTAACACAGAGACTGTTTTTTAGAACATTTGAAGTAGAATTAAAGGTTACATTATGACCAGACAAGAGATTCTAATACTGGTCAATTTTCAGCTTTTCTCAGTTAGCAAAGGCTGTTTAGGACCTCATATATTCAACTTCATTTCAAAGTGTTGTAGATAGATGTAATGATTCTAAACTACTACAGAGACTGTTTTTAGCACATTTGATGTAAGATTAAATGTTACATTATGACCAGACAAGAGATTCTGAAGCTGGTCCATTTTCAGCTTTTCTCAGTGAGAAAAAGCTGTTTTGGACCTCATACATTCAACTTCATTTCCAACTGTTGTAGTTAGATGTAATGATTCTAAACTACTACAGAGACTGTTTTTAACACATTTGATGTAAGATTAAATGTTACATTATGACCAGACAAGAGATTCTGAAGCTGGTCCATTTTCAGCTTTTCTCAGTGAGAAAAAGCGGTTTTGGACCTCATACAGTCAAATTCATTTCAAAGTATTGTAGATAGATGTAATGATTCTAAACTAACACAGAGACTGTTTTTAGCACATTTGAAATAAAATTAAATGTTACATTTAGACCAGAGAAGAGATTCTAAGCTTTTCCATTTTCAGCTTTTCTCATTGAGAAAAATCTGTTTTGGACCTCATACATTCAACTTCATTTCAAAGTGTTGTAGATAGATGTAATGATTCTAAACTACTACAGAGACTGTTTTAAGCACATTTGATGTAAGATTAAATGTTACATTAAGACCAGACAAGAGATTCTGAAGCTGGTCCATTTTCAGCATTTCTCAGTGAGAAAAAGCTGTTTTGGACCTCATACATTCAACTGCATTTCCAACTGTTGTAGACAGATGTAATGATTCTAAACTACTACAGAGACTGTTTTTAGCACATTTGATGTAAGATTAAATGTTACATTATGACCAGACAAGAGATTCTGAAGCTGGTCCATTTTCAGCTTTTCTCAGTGAGAAAACGCTGTTTTGGACCTCATACATTCAACTTCATTTCCAACTGTTGTAGATGTAATGATTCTAAACTACTACACAGACTGTTTTTAACATATTTGATGTATGATTCTATGTTACATTATGACGAGACAAGAGATTCTGAAGCTGGTCCATTTTCAGCTTTTCTCAGTGAGAAAAAGCGGTTTTGGACCTCATACAGTCAAATTCATTTCAAAGTATTGTAGATAGATGTAATGATTCTAAACTAACACAGAGACTGTTTTTAGCACATTTGAAATAAAATTAAATGTTACATTAAGACCAGAGAAGAGATTCTAAGCTTTTCCATTTTCAGCTTTTCTCATTGAGAAAAATCTGTTTTGGACCTCATACATTCAACTTCATTTCAAAGTGTTGTAGATAGATGTAATGATTCTAAACTACTACAGAGACTGTTTTAAGCACATTTGATGTAAGATTAAATGTTACATTAAGACCAGACAAGAGATTCTAAGCTTTTCCATTTTCAGCTTTTCTCAGTGAGAAAACGATGTTTTGGACCTCATACATTCAACTTCATTTCAAAGTATTGTAGATAGATGTAATGATTCTAAACTAACACAGAGACTGTTTTTAGCACATTTGAAATAAAATTAAATGTTACATTAAGACCAGACAAGAGATTCTAAGCTTTTCCATTTTCAGCTTTTCTCAGTGAGAAAACGATGTTTTGGACCTCATACATTCAACTTCATTTCAAAGTATTGTAGATAGATGTAATGATTCTAAACTAACACAGAGACTGTTTTTAGCACATTTGATGTAAGGTTAAATGTTACATGAAGACCAGAGAACAGATACTAATACTGGTCCATTTTCAGTTTTTCTCAGTGAGAAAACGCTGTTTTGGACCTCATACATTTAACTTCATTTCCAACTGTTGTAGATGTAATGATTCTAAACTACTACACAGACTGTTTTTAACACATTTGATGTAAGATTAAATGTTACATTATGACCAGACAAGAGATTCTAAGCTTTTCCATTTTCAGCTTTTCTCAGTGAGAAAAAGCTGTTTTGGACCTCATACATTCAACTTCATTTCAAAGTGTTGTAGATAGATGTAATGATTCTAAACTAACACAGAGACTGTTTTTAGCACATTTGAAGTAGAATTAAATGTTACATTATGACCAGACAAGAGATTCTGAAGCTGGTCCATTTTCAGCTTTTCTCAGTGAGAAAACGCTGTTTTGGACCTTATACATTCAACTTCATTTCAAACTGTTGTAGAAAGATGTAATGATACTAAACTACTACAGAGACAGTTTTTAGCACATTTGATGGAAGATTAAATGTTACATTATGACCAGACAAGAGATTCTGAAGCTGGTCCATTTTCAGCTTTTCTCAGTGAGAAAACGCTGTTTTGGACCTCATACATTCAACTTCATTTCCAACTGTTGTAGATGTAATGATTCTAAACTACTACACAGACTGTTTTTAACACATTTGATGTATGATTCTATGTTACATTATGACGAGACAAGAGATTCTGAAGCTGGTCCATTTTCAGCTTTTCTCAGTGAGAAAAAGCGGTTTTGGACCTCATACAGTCAAATTCATTTCAAAGTGTTGTAGATAGATGTAATGATTCTAAACTACTACAGAGACTGTTTTTAGCACATTTGATGTAAGATTAAATGTTACATTATGACCAGACAAGAGATTCTGAAGCTGGTCCATTTTCAACTTTTCTCAGTGAGAAAACGCTGTTTTGGACCTCATACATTCAACTTCATTTCCAACTGTTGTAGATAGATGTAATGATTCTAAACTAACACAGAGACTGTTTTTAGCACATTTGATGTAAGAATAAATGTTACATGAAGACCAGACAAGAGACACTAATACCGGTCCATTTTCAGTTTTCTCAGTGAGAAAATGCTGTTTTGGACCTCATATATTCAACTTCATTTCCAACTCTTGTAGATAGATGTAATGATTCTAAACTACTACACAGACTGTTTTTAACACATTTGATGTAAGATTAAATGTTACATTATGACCAGACAAGAGATTCTGAAGCTGGTCCATTTTCAGCTTTTCTCAGTGAGAAAAAGCTGTTTTGGACCTCATACATTCAACTTCATTTCCAACTCTTGTAGATAGATGTAATGATTCTAAACTACTACAGAGACTGTTTTTAGCACATTTGATGTAAGATTAAATGTTACATTAAGACCAGAGAAGAGATTCTAATACTGGTCCATTTTCTGCTTTTCTCAGTGAGAAAAAGCTGTTTTGGACCTCATACATTCAACTTCATTTCCAACTCTTGTAGATAGATGTAATGATTCTAAACTACTACAGAGACTGTTTTTAGCACATTATGACCAGACAAGAGATTCTGAAGCTGGTCCATTTTGAGCTTTTCTCAGTGAGAAAAAGGTATTTTGGACCTCATACATTCAACTTCATTTCCAACTGATGTAGATAGATGTAATGATTCTAAACTAACAAAGAGACTGTTTTTAGCACATTTGAAATAAAATTAAATGTTACATTAAGACCAGACAAGAGATTCTAAAACTGGTCCATTTTCAGCTTTTCTCATTGAGAAAAAGCTGTTTTGGACCTCATACATTCATCTTCATTTCAAAGTGTTGTAGATAGATGTAATGATTCTAAACTACTACAGAAACTGTAATTAGCACATTTGAAGTAGAAGCAAAGGTTACATTATGACCAGACAAGAAATTCTGAAGGTGGTCCATTTTCAGCTTTTTTCAGTGAGAAAACGTCGTTTTGGACCTCATACATTCAACTTCAATGCAAAGTGTTGTAGATAATGTAATGATTCTAAACTAACGCAGAGACTGTTTTTAGCACATTTGAAGTCGAATTAAAGGTTACATTATGACCAGACAAGAGATTCTAATACTGGTCCATTTTCTGCTTTTCTCATTGAGAAAAAGCTGTTTTGGACCTCATACATTCAACTTCATTTCAAAGTGTTGTAGATAGATGTAATGATTCTAAACTACTACAGAGACTGTTTTTAGCACATTTGATGTAAGATTAAATGTTACATTATGACCAGACAAGAGATTCTGAAGCTGGTCCATTTTCAACTTTTCTCAGTGAGAAAAAGCTGTTTTGGACCTCATACATTCAACTTCATTTCCAACTGTTGTAGATAGATGTAATGATTCTAAACTACTACAGAGACTGTTTTTAGCACATTTGAAATAAAATTAAATGTTACATTAAGACCAGAGAAGAGATTCTAAAACTGGTCCATTTTCAGCTTTTCTCAGTGAGAAAAATCTGTTATGGACCTCATACATTAAACTTCATTTCAAAGTGTTGTAGATAGATGTAATGATTCTAAACTACTACAGAGACTGTTTTTAGCACATTTGAAGTAGAATCAAAGGTTACATTATGACCAGACAAGAAATTCTGAAGGTGGTCCATTTTCAGCTTTTTTCAGTGAGAAAACGTCGTTTTGGACCTCATACATTCAACTTCAATGCAAAGTGTTGTAGATAATGTAATGATTCTAAACTAACGCAGAGACTGTTTTTAGCACATTTGAAGTAGAATTAAAGGTTACATTAGGACCAGACTAGTGATTCTAATACTGGTCCATTTACAGCTTTTCTCAGTGAGAAAAAGCTGTTTTGGACCTCATACATTCAACTTCATTTCAAAGTGTTGTAGATAGTTTAATGATTCTAAACTACTACAGAGACTGTTTTTAGCACATTTGATGTAAGATTAAATGTTACATTATGACCAGACAAGAGATTCTGAAGCTGGTCTATTTGAACATTTTCTCAGTGAGAAAAAGCTGTTTTGGACCTCATACATTCAACTTCATTTCCAACTGATGTAGATAGATGTAATGATTCTAAACTAACAAAGAGACTGTTTTTAGCACATTTGAAATAAAATTAAATGTTACATTAAGACCAGAGAAGAGATTCTAAAACTGGTATATTTTCAGCTTTTCTCAGTGAGAAAAATCTGTTATGGACCTCATACATTCAACTTCATTTCAAAGTGTTGTAGATAGATGTAATGATTCTAAACTACTACAGAGACTTTTTTTAGCACATTTGAAGTAGAAGCAAAGGTTACATTATGACCAGACAAGAAATTCTGAAGGTGGTCCATTTTCAGCTTTTTTCAGTGAGAAAACGTCGTTTTGGACCTCATACATTCAACTTCAATGCAAAGTGTTGTAGATAATGTAATGATTCTAAACTAACGCAGAGACTGTTTTTAGCACATTTGAAGTAGAATTAAAGGTTACATTAGGACCAGACGAGTGATTCTAATACTGGTCCATTTACAGCTTTTCTCAGTGAGAAAAAGCTGTTTTGGACCTCATACATTCAACTTCATTTCAAAGTGTTGTAGATAGTTAAATGATTCTAAACTACTACAGAGACTGTTTTTAGCACATTTGATGTAAGATTAAATGTTACATTATGACCAGACAAGAGATTCTGAAGCTGGTCTATTTGAACATTTTCTCAGTGAGAAAAAGCTGTTTTGGACCTCATACATTCAACTTCATTTCCAACTCTTGTAGATAGATGTAATGATTCTAAACTACTACAGAGACTGTTTTTAGCACATTTGATGTAAGATTAAATGTTACATTAAGACCAGACAAGAGATTCTGAAGCTGGTCCATTTTCAGCTTTTCTCAGTGAGAAAACGCTGTTTTGGACCTCATACATTCAACTTCATTTCAAAGTGTTGTAGATAGATGTAATGATTCTAAACTAACACCGAGACTGTTTTTAGCACATTTGAAGTAGAATTAAAGGTTACATTATGACCAGACAAGAGATTCTAATACTGGTCCATTTTCAGCTTTTCTTGGTGAGAAAAAGTTGTTTTGGACCACATACATTCAACTTCATTTCAAAGTGTTGTAGATAGATGTAATGATTCTAAACTAACACAGAGATTGTTTTTTAGCACATTTGAAGTAGAATTAAAGGTTACATTATGACCAGACAAGAGATTCTAATACTGGTCCATTTTCATTTTTTCTTGGTGAGAAAAAGCTGGTTTGGACCTCATACATTCAACTTCATTTCCAACTGTTGTAGATAGATGTAATGATTGTAAATTACTACAGAGACTGTTTTTAGCACATTTGATGTAAGATTAAATGTTACATTATGACCAGAAGAGAGATTCTGAAGCTGGTCCATTTTCAGCTTTTCTCATTCAGAAAACGGTGTTTTGGACCTCATACATTCAACTTTTTTTCAAAGTGTTGTAGATAGATTCAATGATTCTAAACTACTACAGACTGTTTTTAGCACATTTGATGTAAGATTAAATGTTACATTAACACCAGACAAGAGATTCTAAGCTTTTCAATTTTCAGCTTTTCTCAGTGAGAAAACGGTGTTTTGGACCTCATACATTCAACTTCATTTCAAAGTGTTGTAGATAGATGTAATGATTCTAAACTAACACAGAGACTGTTTTTAGCACATTTGATTTAAGGTTAAATGTTACATTAAGACCAGACAAGACATTCTGAAGCTTTTCCATTTTCAGCTTGTCTCAGTGAGTAAACGCTGTTTTGGACCTCATAAATTCAACTTCATTTCCAACTGTTGTAGATAGATGTAGTGATTCTAAACTACTACAGAGACTGTTTTTACCACATTTGATATAAGATTAAATGTTAAATTAAGACCAGACAAGAGATTCTAAGCTTTTCCATTTTCATCTTTTCTCAGTGAGTAAACTATGTTTTTGACCTCATACATTCAACTTCATTACCAAATGTTGTAGATAGATGTAATGATTCTAAACTAACACAGAGACTGTTTTTAGCACATTTGAAATAAAATTAAATGTTACATTAAGACCAGAGAAGAGATTCTAAGCTTTTCCATTTTCAGCTTTTCTCATTGAGAAAAATCTGTTATGGACCTCATACATTCAACTTCATTTCAAAGTGTTGTAGATAGAAGTAATGATTCTAAACTACTACAGAGACTGTTTTTAGCACATTTGATGTAAGATTAAATGTTACATTAAGACCAGACAAGACATTCTAAGCTTTTCCATTTTCAGCTTTTCTCACTGAATCAACGCTGTTTTGGACCTCATACATTCAACTTCATTTCCAACTGTTGTAGATAGATGTAATGATTCTAAACTACTACAGAGACTGTTTTTAGCACATTTGATGTAAGGTTAAATGTTACATTTATACCAGACAAGAGATTCTAATACTGGTCCATTTTCAGCTTTTCTCATTGAGAAAAATCTGTTTTGGACCTCATACATTCAACTTCATTTCCAAGTGTTGTAGATAGATGTAATGATTCTAAACTACTACAGAGACTGTTTTTAGCACATTTGAAGTAGAAGTAAAGGTTACATTATGACCAGACAAGAAATTCTGAAGGTGGTCCATTTTCAGCTTTTCTCAGTGAGAAAACGTCGTTTTGGACCTTATACATTCAACTTCAATGCAAAGTGTTGTAGATAATGTAATGATTCTAAACTAACGCAGAGACTGTTTTTAGCACATTTGAAGTAGAATTAAAGGTTACATTAGGACCAGACTAGTGATTCTAATACTGGTCCATTTACAGCTTTTCTCTATGAGAAAAAGCTGTTTTGGACCTCATACATTCAACTTCATTTCAAAGGTTTGTAGATAGTTTAATGATTCTAAACTACTACAGAGACTGTTTTTAGCACATTTGATGTAAGATTAAATGTTACATTATGACCAGACAAGAGATTCTGAAGCTGGTCTATTTGAACATTTTCTCAGTGAGAAAAAGCTGTTTTGGACCTCATACATTAAACTTCATTTCCAACTCTTGTAGATAGATGTAATGATTCTAAACTACTACATGGACTGTTTTTAGCACTTTTGATGTAAGATTAAATGTTACATTAAGACCAGACAAGAGCTTCTAAGCTTTTCCATTTTCGGCTTTTCTCAGTGAGAAAACGCTGTTTTGGACCTCATACATTCAACTTCATTTCAAAGTGTTGTAGATAGATGTAATGATTCTAAACTAACACAGAGATTGTTTTTTAGCACATTTGAAGTAGAATTAAAGGTTACATTATGACCAGACAAGAGATTCTAATACTGGTCCATTTTCAGCTTTTCTTGGTGAGAAAAAGTTGTTTTGGACCACATACATTCAACTTCATTTCCAACTGTTGTAGATAGATGTAATGATTCTAAACTACTACAGAGACTGTTTTTAGCACATTTGATGTAAGATTAAATGTTACATTATTACCAGAAGAGAGATTCTGAAGCTGGTCCATTTTCAGCTTTTCTCATTGAGAAAACGGTGTTTTGGACCTCATACATTCAACTTCATTTCAAAGTGTTGTAGATAGATTCAATGATTCTAAACTACTACAGACTGTTTTTAGCACATTTGATGTAAGTTTAAATGTTACATCAAGACCAGACAAGAGATTCTAAGCTTTTCAAATTTCAGCTTTTCTCAATGAGAAAACGGTGTTTTGGACCTCATACATTCAACTTCATTTCAAAGTGTTGTAGATAGATGTAATGATTCTAAACTAACACAGAGACTGTTTTTAGCACATTTGATGTAAGATTAAATGTTACATTAAGACCAGACAAGAGATTCTAAGCTTTTCTATTTTCAGCTTTTCTCAGTGAGAAAAAGCTGTTTTGGACCTCATACATTCAACTTCATTTCCAAGTGTTGTAGATAGATGTAATGATTCTAAACTACTACAGAGACTGTTTTTAGCACATTTGAAGTAGAATTAAAGGTTTCTTATACTGGTCCATTTTGAGCTTTTCTCAGTGAGAAAAAGGTGTTTTGGACCTCATACATTCAACTTAATTTCAAAGTGTTGTAGATAGTTTAATGATTCTAAACTAACACAGAGACTGTTTTTAGCACATTTGATGTAAGATTAAATGTTACATTAAGACCAGACAAGAGATTCTAAGCTTTTCTATTTTCAGCTTTTCTCAGTGAGAAAATGTTATTTAGGACCTCATACATTCAACTTCATTTCCAACTGATGTAGATAGATGTAATGATTCTAAACTAACAAAGAGACTGTTTTTAGCACATTTGAAATAAAATTAAATGTTACATTAAGACCAGAGAAGAGATTCTAACACTGGTCCATTTTCAGCTTTTCTCAGTGAGAAAAATCTGTTATGGACCTCATACATTCAACTTCATTTCAAAGTGTTGTAGATAGTTTAATGATTCTAAACTACTAAAGAGACTGTTTTTAGCACATTTGATGTAAGATTAAATGTTACATTAAGACCAGACAAGAGATTCTAAGCTTTTCTATTTTCAGCTTTTCTCAGTGAGAAAAAGCTGTTTTGGACCTCATACATTCAACTTCATTTCAAAGTGTTGTAGATAGATGTAATGATTCTAAACTACTACAGAGACTGTTTTTAGCACATTTGATGTAAGATTAAATGTTACATTATGACCAGACAAGAGATTCTGAAGCTGGTCTATTTGAACATTTTCTCAGTGAGAAAAAGCTGTTTTGGACCTCATACATTCAACTTCATTTCCAACTCTTGTAGATAGATGTAATGATTCTAAACTACTACATGGACTGTTTTTAGCACTTTTGATGTAAGATTAAATGTTACATTAAGACCAGACAAGAGCTTCTAAGCTTTTCCATTTTCGGCTTTTCTCAGTGAGAAAACGCTGTTTTGGACCTCATACATTCAACTTCATTTCAAAGTGTTGTAGATAGATGTAATGATTCTAAACTAACACCGAGACTGTTTTTAGCACATTTGAAGTAGAATTAAAGGTTACATTATGACCAGACAAGAGATTCTAATACTGGTCCATTTTCAGCTTTTCTTGGTGAGAAAAAGTTGTTTTGGACCACATACATTCAACTTCATTTCCAACTGTTGTAGATAGATGTAATGATTCTAAACTACTACAGAGACTGTTTTTAGCACATTTGATGTAAGGTTAAATGTTACATTAATACCAGACAAGAGATTCTAATACTGGTCCATTTTCAGCTTTTCTCATTGAGAAAAATCTGTTTTGGACCTCATACATTCAACTTCATTTCCAAGTGTTGTAGATAGATGTAATGATTCTAAACTACTACAGAGACTGTTTTTAGCACATTTGAAGTAGAATTAAAGGTTTCTAATACTGGTCCATTTTGAGCTTTTCTCAGTGAGAAAAAGGTGTTTTGGACCTCATACATTCAACTTAATTTCAAAGTGTTGTAGATAAGAGAAAGTATAGACCACTAGCTGTCAAAATGCAAATAAGACCACGCCCCTTCCGGTCACGCCCACTTCCGGGTACGCCAAGCATATAGCCTCTTCTGCCTCAACTCCAACCATGGACCTAAAAAGAGTTGAATTTAAAAATGAAGAACTTGATGAGGAAACGTCTGTTCTTTTATCTGAATTGTCAAATGGGATTCCATCCGTGACGACACGCTCAATGTGCGATAAATCAACCTCTACAACTCTGGACAAAAATCCGACATTGGCTTTTACAGAAGACTTTCCTCTTTTAAGCGAGACTCCGATTTCCTTCCTGGATCAAGAGAATCAAATGGAGGAAATTGAGAACTGGATACCTACCGCAGTCAACAGTGCTATTAAAACTGCTCTAAGCCATTTTATGGGTTATGCCTGCATATCTTTACTGCGGAAACAATGTAACTCTTGCAAAATGGGAGGCAGTCAGCAGGAGCACCAGTGTTTAGGTGTAGATGCTATAAAGCAAAATATGTTTTATTCCCAGCAAAATTTGTTACAAACAGGTCCTACCCTCTTTTAGTAGCTTACCCTGGTTGCTTTAAGCTGGAAATAAGAAATCTATCAAACTATTAAAGTTGTAGATAAAAAACAGTCCACCAATCGGCGCTCGACTTGCCCCTGCTCTGCTTTGTAATCGTTGTATTTATCACGCCCCTCATGCCGAACATGTCCAGACAAGTCTACAAGCCCCGCCCCGTACGCTAGGTTCCTATATAAACCTCCTGGTCTTCGGCATTACATCCAGGACTTCCAGGCCGCCGTAATCTTCGCTCCTAGACGATGGAAATGGGAGGATTCGTCAAGCAGACCACTCTACCGTCATACTGGGGGATCGGCCAGCCGTATGAGCCGATGAGCACTCCGCCATCGCCTGTGGGGTTCGGCTACGCTAACCCGTATCATCCACCGTCAATTTCATCGCTCTCGCCATGCTACTCTCCACCATCCCCTGTGTTCTTTCTTTCGGAGATTCTGCCTGCAGATGCCCAGCCCGACGCTTGGGTCGAGGGATCATACAACCCTGAAGCTGGGGGAGCGGGTCACCCTTATTTCAACTATTATCGGCCGCCTACAACGAAACATCGCCGTGTAAGACCCCCTCTATCTACTTCAACCCCGGTGCCTATGCCCGATCTCGAGGGAGAGTGTGATGGACCTTCAGCACCCAGCGATGGTGGGACCCCCGATGCGCCGGAATGCGTGACACCGGAACACGGGTGTGCGTCTCAGGATGAGGGGGGTGATTCTCCGACTCTGGCTGAGGTTGACAAATGGGACCTGGTGGACGGTTTGATGTCATCCAGGTTCATCAAGGCTGTAAAGACTGCTGTTCTGCATCTATTTCACATGACCAGTGCTGCTTATCAGAAAGATAACTGTTATGGATGTCAAATTAGCCATCCCAGTCAGTTGCAGCATCAATGCCTAGAGCTAATGGATGAGGATTATTACCAACTCCACTTTCAATCAGTCATGCGACAACTTCTTACCCCGCGATTCATTCCAGCTATTCAAATTCTGCTGGTAAATCGGAGCATACATGATGATGATGATATGAAGGTGAAAACAGTAGCTGAAACCGTTCTACATGAGCTGAGGAGTATGCAGGGGTTCTACAACGCAATTCAAGCTGTGTATGGTGATAGGGATGATGAAGCCATCCTGGAAGAACTCAGGACTGTCTCCCGATGCTATGGCTATGAAATCTGATGTGTACTAATGTTGGTTATATCTCCTCTGATATAAATGCGCTAGTTTAATCCTGACGTGTTTTGTTTTTTATTCATTTGTTTTTAGAATTGTGTAATGCTATGGTTTTAAACTTGTAATAAAAAAAAAACTTTGATCCAATCATATGGTTCATCTATCTGATTAATACAAGGGTTAAATTACACTAGCCGTTCTCCTGTACTATCATTTGACAGTAAAATGTCAGAACAGAGGGTGTTGACCAATGCATACTATGACCCCGCCCATCCGGGGAGCTATGGGGGTGTTGACAGATTGAGAAGGGGTTTAAAGGACAGAGAAGGACGTGTGATCGGTGTCGAAAAAGTAAAAGACTTTCTTTCAGGCGAGGACACCTACAGGTTGCATAAACCTGCACGAGTAAAGTTTCCCCGGAATCGTGTTTTTGTAACCAAACCCTTGAAGCAATTCCAGGCCGACTTATGTGACATGCAAGCCTTGGCGACACATAACGACGGATTCAACTATTTACTAACAGTGATTGATGTCTTTTCAAAAAAGGCGTATGTGCGTGCTTTAAAGAGAAAGACGGGGTGTGAGGTCGTTAAGGGGTTTGAATCAGTTTTTCAAGAGAGTCAAATTCCACAAAAATTACAGACGGATGCTGGTAAAGAGTTTTATAATAAACAATTTAAGTTAATGATGAAGAAATATGGTATTACCCACTTTAGTACAGCCAGTGATCTAAAGGCATCTGTTGTTGAGCGCTTCAATCGCACTCTGAAGGGTAGAATGTGGAGATATTTCACCGCTAATAACACCTTCCGGTACATCGACGTCCTTCAAAAGCTAGTGGAGAGTTACAACCACAGCTTCCACTCAAGCATTAAGATGACACCTATGCAAGTGACGTCAGAGAATACTCCTCAAGTCCTGAAAAACCTCTATTGCATCACCCCATCGATAGACTCTGGTAAAATAAAGACAAAGTTTAAGAAAGGGGATCTGGTCAGAATATCAAAGCTACGTGGGGTATTTGATAAGAAATATGAGAACAGCTTCACAGATGAAATATTTACGGTTGACCGTTGCATACTCCGCTACCCCCCAGTGTACGAGTTAGTTGATTATGATCAGGATCGAATACACGGATCGTTTTATGAGGCCGAATTGCAGAAAGTAAAAATTAATGGTGAGCGGGTGTATAACGTGGACAAGATTTTAAAGCGGCGGAGAGTCAACGGGGAGGACCAAGTCTTTGTGAGGTGGAGAAATTGGCCCGAAAAATTCAATAGTTGGGTCAGAGCCTCAGATGTTAAAAGTGTCAAATAATATCGCCCACAAAACCGTGTAACACGTCGTCGATTCACTATAAACTTGGGTTCTACAGACTATGATTAATTAGTAAACCTTACCCTCCAAAGCCTTTAGATGACTTTTTTTGCTCCGTCAAATTCACAATGTCTGATGAGGGGTTCTATGTAACTCTACCTTCCAACGCCAGCGGAGAGGTATTTAAAGATAACACGAGCTCAAATTATACTACAGACCTTCCAAAGGCTATTGAGCTAAGTGGAGACTGGGTAGTGGGACTGTGTGAAATTGTCTACCCTCATACATGGTATAACCTGTCGGATCAGCATTCATACATTGATTTAAAGAAGGTTGTTTATGAGGTGGGAGACAAATCTAAAGATGAGAGGAATACACCCCGTATAGAATACGCCAGGTCCAAGTTTTCCGGAGGGGGGTATTTTGAGAGACCTCAAGACCTCTCAGATGCTCTAGTCCCAGCCGTGAAGAAATATGACAGGAGCATCGATCTAACCTACAATAATGTCTCGAAAAAGTTTGACTTCAAGGGGGATGGAAGATACAAAATTCGAGCTAGCAACCCTCTCTCCATCATGCTCGGTTTGAACGCTGACGAATGGTGGACCATCTCCAACAGACCTGCGCCCCACCCAGCGGATCTCGGCACTGGTGTATATAACCTGTTTGTCTACACAGACATAATCCATTTCCAAACTGTTGGTGATAGTCACTCACCTCTGCTCGGTGTCGTAAACATAAATGGTAAATTCGGTGACGTGATTGGTGTGAGGTATAACACAGTGCATTACCTCCCCGTTTCAAAAAGCTATATTAAGACAATCTGCATGCAGGTAAAAACAGATCGTAACGAGTGTGTGAACTTTGTATACGGGAAGACGATCGTGAAGCTGCACTTTAAACCGGTTTTGACACCTGCGGTAAAATGGCATACTTAACACACAGACCAGAACCAACGCGGTTTGTACAATATTATGTGAACCAGACGGGTGGAGAGCTACCCGGGTTTTTAGGACAGCCTGTCATGTATGGTCGTGGATTTGGATCTGTGTTTGCCCGCCTCTTCCGATTTATATCCCCATTTGTTAAGAAAGGAGTGTCGATTGCTAAACCGCACCTTAAAGCTGCGGCATCGAATATAGCTTCGGACGTCTTTGGGAGGGCGGTCAATAAAATCAAGAGCAAGATCGGTCAGAATTCTGATGCTCAGGAAGGTTCAGGAATAATGATCTTATCAAGACGAGGTCGAAAGAGACCCCCTGGAGAGCGTGTTTGGATGACTAGAAAACAAGCCAAGACAAAGAAAAAGAAACCACTCAGGGTGAGCAGGCAGAGGGGAAGGAAGTCCGGCAGAGGCTCTGACATATTTTAACCGAATAGGAATATGGCTCTACTACATGTCAAATCGGGAGAGTGTACGCTCGGTGAGCTTGACTTATTTTCAGCGCCTATGACTCAACTATTGGTAGAGGATAAACTGTACACTGAGATTTCACCCCTTTCAGCCATCACCGATGGAGGACCGATAGAATTTTTAATCCCTGGTGGGGGCGAGTCGTATACCGATTTAAATGACATGTTGATCCATCTCAGAGTTAAAATTAGCAATGCTAACGGTTCGCCCATGGCTCGTGACGCTAAGGTCGGCTTAATTAACTACCCTCTGAACACAATTTTTTCCCAATGTGATGTAACCCTTGGAGACCGTTTAATATCGCAGTCCAGCGCTACGCATCCTTATAGAGCTATGATCGAAACATTGCTTAATTATTCAGATCAAACCCTTAAAAGCCAGTTCAGTGCAGGGCTTTTTTATAAAGATACAGCCGATGAAATGGATTCTACAGAGACTATTGATGGACCGAATGAAGGATTAAACCAACGTGCCTCCTTTACAGCCCAATCTCGAGAGGTGCACCTGCTAGGACCGCTTCATGCTGACATATTATTCTGTGAAAGACTACTTTTGAACTCTGTTGACATAAGAATTAAGCTAACACGAGCAAGCGATGCGTTCTGTCTTATGGGGGCTGCAGATTCTACTTTCAAACTATGGATTTTAGGTGCAGCTCTCTTTGTCAAAAAGGGGACTGTATCTCCCGCCGTACGGCACGGTCATGAGACCGCATTAATGAAAGGAAATGCTTTGTACCCGGTATCGCGTGTGAATGTAAAAACATACTCTATACCTGAACATTCAAGAATATGCACTCAGGAGAACCTGTTCTTGGGTATGACACCTAAATATGTGGTTATTTCGATGGTTAATCACCAGGCCTTCACAGGAGCGCGCAATTTGAATCCGTTTTCATTCAACCATTATAATATGGAGTATCTAGCTCTGTCCCGTGATGGTAGACAGATTCCTGCTAAGGCCTTCCAACCCAACTTCGATCAGGGTAATTCTGTACGAGAATATTACAACCTGTTTACATCCACAGGGAGGCATTTAAAGGATCTCCCCCTAAGCATAACTAGGGAGGACTTTAACACGGGTTACGCATTATTTGCTTTTAATCTCGACCCATGTGCTGAATCTGAAGCACTATCACCAGTACGCAGTGGTAACATTAGGCTAGAAATGAGATTCAGAACACCGTTACCGCACACAACAACGCTGATTGTATACGCGTGCTACGACTCCATCCTGGAAATAGACTCTAAAAGAAGAGTTTTAGTGGATTATTATTAACCACTTGGAAACATGAATAATCACGAACTCGATGCAATACTCAGTCATCTGCTTGGGAAGCTTTTCTGCGGTGTATGGGCCAGCGACCAACTGGAGCTGCTACCACTGACATTCCCCAGACCGGCTTATTTTATCGTCAATACACACCCTTCTAACATGCCTGGGGAACACTGGCTAGCCCTCACTCTGGAAGAGGGTGGTAAAGCAACGTTTTTTGACTCTTACGGGTACTCACCAGAATTTGTCTATTACCCTTCATCCATTTTGGATTTTTTGAAAGATCGTTCGTCTGTGATAATGTACCATAACCAACAATTTCAGAGCGTTCAATCTTCTGTTTGTGGGCATCACTGTATTTTTTATTTATGCCATAGAGCCTGTGGTCTCTCCATGCAACAAGTTTTATCAAAGTATTGTCAAATTCCTGAATCAAATGATGAGCTTGTATCTAACTTTGTCAAAAAGTATGTGAAATGTGCTATGAAGCGAAACACAACGTTTTTCACGCATAGAACCTGTTCTCTAGATGTGTTTAAAGATTGTTACGGGTTTTGATATGTATGAGAATATGCATCAAATGTATTAGACTTATGATGTTTAACATGGAATGAAATAAACCTGTACGCATGAAATTATGTGAACACATATCGTTTATTATGAAAAGAAACAACGCTTATTCAGTAGTAATGCAGCTAGGGGGAGAATGTGAGCCAGCTGGGGGCTCGGGTTGCCTTACGAAGAGACTTTTTACTGAAATGATCTTCCGCTCTGGTCCAGAGGGGTGATAAGGTAACACTCTTACGCTTTCTGCGTGGTACCTGCGCATTCTGAGGCCAAACTGGTGACATCATGAACGACCTCCTTCTTTCCCGCCGTTTTGTAGCAGTTGGAGCCTTTAAAGACGGCCAAACTGGTGACATTAATACGCGCTTTTTATTTTTTGATTTCCTGCCTGCTCTCTCATCCACGACACTCTCAACGGCAGGTGTAGAAGAGGTCTCTAAGGAGTCTAGACCGTCTAAACCTCGGCTATACCCACTAACGATCTGGTTGTCCTTCGGGGGGTCATCATTCGCACGGTCTCTCTGCAGCGATAGGGTGACACGCGGCTCTTCGTTCTCTCCTTGCTTAAGGAGGGTTAGGTATTTCTGAAGTAATGCGTGGTAGCGTTTAATTTTCTCGTACGATGCACTGTTTGGGTCATCCAATATTGCCTGCATGTCCTCATCAGTGTCATCCTGAGCCTTCTGTCGTATGGTTCCGGAGTTATCCCGTTGCTTCAGACGATTTAATTGATGCGGTGAGACTAGAAACATTTTCTGTGATGCTCTCAGTGTCATAATACACTTCTACCGGCGGAATATTCCAGCCACCAATTCTCCGAGAAACGGTATTACAGCTGCAATCAGTGGGAGAATTCCTCCTGTCTGGGTTTTCAATGTCTGTCGTTTGCGCTTTAACCCCACCTTCCGATCAGCCAACAGCCTGAGGATTTTTTTCTGCTTCTTAAGTCTGTTGTATTGTGTTGTGGACAGCTTGATGTTCCCTTTCAGCACATTTAAAGCAATCTCGCACAAGGTTTGTAGAAAGTCGGGAGAACAATGAGTTAGGATATCTTTACGTTTCTGGGGTGTGGAATGAAAAAGAGCCCCTAGTAACGGTGCATTTCTTTTTATGCGTGCCGACATGTTGGTCACTTGTTCTTAGCTATGTAAACAGCCGGCCACTGTCCAGGAAGTAAACCTGTCCTGAGCCTGTATTGGTCTGGTGTGTCAGGGGTTAGGTCTACACATAAATAGCCGTGTGGTTGGCTCGTAGCATCTTCAAAACTCTCCATGAAAAAGGGTTTCTGTCCAGGGAAAATTTGACGCGCTAAATTTGCTACCTGCAATCTGTCACGTGGGTTTTTAAACAAGACCATATAATTACAATTAAGACTGATAGTTCGAGTATGTTTCCCCTTGAGAAACACATTCTGAGTCAACATCATAACGCTCATGTTTCTATGGTGTCGATATTGTGTAAATATTTTCACGACCTCTGGATGCTCAGCTGCTTGAAAGAGTACATCATCGAGAATCAATAGATGCGATTGATCTGGGGGGAATAAAACATCATCTTCAAAGGAATGAGGCAATCCTTCGATGAATTTAATTGATTTATTAATCTTCATCAATTCCGTATACAATGGTTGGAATGAAGTGTAGATCCAGACAATATTTTCAGGTACAGAATCCATCACATGTAGACAATTAATCAAAACATTTTTTACAAAAAAAGACTTCCCACAGCCACTCGGGCCTACCACAAGACTTGAAAAAGGAGTTTTAAATCTTGGATCAAAGTTAATCGCTTCCAGTTCACCCTGATGCTGCATTTTCCCCCTCAAAAACCAAATGGTAGCGTCGTTCCGTCTGGGAACAACCTCCGCTTGTCATAGACCACCCTGAAAGTTTTGGTAAATGAGTGATTCCTCAGATGGAACCCGTTTTTATCACGTTTGATGGAATGCTGCGGTGCTTTGAGTACCTCGCCTCTCTCACCACCCAGGTAACCGTCAACAAGTCCTGTCATTGTATCAAAATTCACCCTTTCACAGCATTCTATGGTTCGCGATATCCCCTTTGCCCTCATCACGACCTTCCCCCTGTGCTTTGTCTGATACGAGTAACTCTTTGGCCCTGCGGCAACAAACTCCTGAATGGTGTCCCCTGGTGGGAGCTCGTTTGTCAAGTCACCCAAATAGCTACCTGTCGGCAGAGAGCTCTCGCCTTCACGCACAACATAGATCACACTGTCTGTGTCAAGGTAGAGTACCCGTTCTTGGAGTTGGTGTAGGTATCTGAATAACTCTAGTCGTGCGTAAGCTGTTGTAAATGCGGCAACGAACACATTGGTGGTTTTGTTAGGGGGCGTTACACAGTTTTTGTTGTACTTCCATTGAATCATGACCATCTTGGGGTTCAGAAAGCTGAAGTATGTCACAACGAACTTCCCTGAAAACAGGAACTCAAAAAACTTGTCAGGGTGTTTAATGATTGAGGTTTGGGTTTGATCATTTTTTTGAGCAAACTTCCCCCAAAGCGAATTCAAACACAGCTTGGCTACTTGACGTTTTGCCGGGTTTACTTTAATTTTTTCAGGGTCTAACTCTACACCCTGATTCACCATGAAATCCTGGATGTATTTCTGTTTGTCCTCCTCGCTCTCTACACCCTCGGGATAACCTGAAGCTTCCTGCTTGGTCTTCAAAAAGGAGTTGACATACTTTGCAAAGATCTGATCACTATGCTGCTCAAAGTGCCACACCTCAACGATCTGATCGATTCTGTAGCCGTGTGAAAGGGCTTCTTTAACCTCTTCAGACACCCATACACCTGTTAAGGCTCTCTCAGTGTCAGTGTGGGTGCAACTATGTGTCTGATTGTTCTCCAATGCACATGTGCGACAGAGGGTGAATACAAGCTTTCCATGATCTGTTCTGAATGGTAGAATGGGGAAATAAAGACCACGAGGTGGTGAAATGACTGCTTTGATAAATCCATAATAATTTCTAGGATCATCAAAGTTTTCCCTGATTATGATCGGGTGCCCTACAGGAAAGCTTTTCGTCTTCTGAACAAATGGGTAAAGACTACACACGTCCTGGTAAAGAACCTGCTCACCGGGGGCTGCAGAGTACCTCAACCTGACTGCACATGTACGCCCTCCAAAAAGCGCTTCACGGGGGGTAAGTGGTGCAGGAGCCTGGTAGGTCATCATGAACTGCTTCACATCAGCGTTACTCTTCTTCATTTCTTCCCACACATGTTCCCACATCACCTCGAGCTCTATACCGTACACAGTCCTCAGCACATGCTCCCTCTCCATGGTGGCAGCGTAGAGCTGCCCATAAGGCACACCGGTCAATGGACTCTCAGCTGTTGGATAGCGACAGGTGCTGCAGCCATGATGCTCACACCCATGGAACTCAAACCCTATTTTACGCTCCCCTACCTCCAGGTAACCGTCTAAAAAGTATGATCCAATCTTTTTCTCACCACCTCTTAGAGCATGCTGTATTCCAACCCTCCTTGTATGTGAAACATATTCCAACCATTCAACGGAAGCTGTGGAAAACTTTTTAAACTGTTCGCTGTAGTCTGTAGGTGAAGGCACAGCGAGAGTGTCTGCCTTCAAATGATTGCTTTGAAACACTTTCATACAAGCACTTGCGATGGTGATCCTGTTAAAAGGGTCAATCTGACTGTCGTTAAAAAACTCCTGACGAAACCTTGTACATCCTTGTACAAGTATCTCCACATCATTCTTACAGTAAAAGAGAGCCTCCTTTTTAAAGTCAAACACGCCCTTGCTAACCTCAGCGTACCATGTATAGAATTCCTCCTGCTCAGCACGATTCATTCGTTCAACACCGTAAAATGATGGCAGCGGGTAAGAACCTACATAGCCCAGATTATCAGAGGATGAGAAACGGTGTGGGAAATAGCCCTTGCTATGGTCAGGAAAACCGAGGGCTTCAGGCATTTTACTAAGCTTCATGGCAAGGAAAGATAGGCTGTCAATGAACCTCAAACCGTAATCAGGATCAGTGATGCTAAGAATTTTACACCCTTGCATAATGATGTCAGGATTTAAACCCATCTCCGTCATTGCATTCAGAACAAGGTAGGAATCAAAAGCTCTAGCATTATGGGCTACACATGTGTAATTCCGACGGCCCGGCCTCCTGATTTCACGAATAAACTCCCGAATACAATCGCTACCGTAGGCTGACCACTCCTCGCCAGATGTGGACTTTGAACAGATCAGAAATGGAACATGCTCACCCTGCGCACCAGGGAAAGTTTCAATATCGTAAAAAATCACCTTGTCACTTATTTCGCTATCGACAGAGCATGTTTGGATATAACATTTATGGTCCGATGCTGGCTGGTCCTTGTCAAGCTTACCCCCACAAATCCTACACTTCTTCCCTTGACACACATGCTTCTTGCCTGTTGTGAGACTCTGGTTATAGTTTAACCCACAGTTGGGACATTTCTTCACCTGATCACAATGACTGACCATCACACGCGCCCTGGGTTTTAGCTCAGGTACTTTATGTCTATCGTAACACGTCTGGTTCTTGCAATATCTGTTACAGTCATGACAAAGAATCGGATTTGTAACCCCCTGAGCACACGCTGCATCATTGCAGACAGCGCACGAACCTTTGCATACATGATTGTATTTATGCCCTATAGGATCGAAACAGTAGTGACAAATATCCCGAGCCCCTATAAAACCCTTCAAGTTTTTGATCCCGTAGTAATGGTCTCGGAAGTGCAATAGAAAAACAGTCCTGCTTCGGTCCTCAAAGTCGGTCTGAATCTTCCCTAGAGCTCTCTCTCCCTCACTTCTGATAAAAACAACTATTTTTCTGTTCAACAACTTCTCAAATTTGTGGATATCGCCTGATCTGACGGGGGTGTGTTCTGAAAGGCCTGCACGCTGTTGCAACTCTCTACCGAGCTGTATAGCCGCATCGGAGCCGAGGCTAGGGTCTGCAACACAGGCTAAGCTAATAGCAAAACACAGTTTATCATCTCGATCATTGTTCACAATATATAGGTGGCGTCTCTTCTTGTGTATAAGCTCGCAATCGAGAGACATTTCAGCTTTTCGTCTAGCTCCCCCGCTAAGATCACGCACTGTTTGAATTACAAACTCCAAACGCTCTGTTGAGGCTATTTCAGCATTGGATTGCATCAGATCATCTAAAAACGTTTCGAACTGGTGCATGACGTTACTCCCCCCTTCATCGACAGAGAAAGTCACGCTGCGAGACACGCCGGGTCCATTAACCTCTATCTGCACAATATCGTTAGTGTTAACCAGCGGTGTCACCCGGTCTGATAAACCCCTGAGCAAATTCATTATGTGATTATGAAATTCATACGGACACGGATGATCACCCTCAGGCCGGACAAAGTTGTGTCGGATCTCTATGTTATTGAATTCGTCACGTACATTGATCTGAAATTCTTCATCTTCCTGACTAGACGGTTGAGGACTATTTAGCTCCTGTGAGACATTCATACTGACTGGTTGATGTTGCTATTTAAACATACAATCAGAAAAATAAGGACATGAAAAAACATTCAGAGTCAGACAATACACAAGCTGGAGAAAGCTCCAGACAGTCTCGCAGCTAACCGGAGCGCCAAGGCTGGCGTTGGGCAGATCCGCTGAGATCCAATTGCAAACAGCTCCGCGCTTCGATCACGATCTATGATAAAGCGCAGGTAAAAGTCAGGAATATAATAAAATAAATACATATACGGTAACGCTCATATATAAACAGTCAACATAATTTAACAAACAGTAAACTCACCTCAGAGCGAAGTTTCGCTTTGTAACAATCTCCAGCGCCTTTTTCCCGCTCCAGCCCAAAACCAGCTCAGAGCAGCAACTGGAGTTGAGCGATACTTCTAGCTGTAACAGAGTATGTATGCTATGGTGAATCTATCGATAAGCCAGCAGCGAATCCATCTTGGTGCTATGAAACATCCATAGACGATCGCACAATTGCGAGCTAAAAAAAACATTTACTCATACAGGTCGCCGATGTGAAGATTTCCTGAAGTCGCTGTGAAGTTGATTTCACCGCTGAACCCGTAACTCCAGCTCTTAGCAGGGGAAGCTCGGGAATCCCGCCAGGACTCAGCTCTGACGCGGTCTGACAATGACGCGGGCTTCTGGGATTCCCCTCGAATGAAGCCGGTGATACAGTCTTCGTGAAACCGCTGTTTTCTTTGTTCGTCGCAGCACCGCGCTCCGTGTCCTTAAGGTCGGATTGTTGAATGAGGTCCTTCCAGCATGCTGTAGAGATTAACCGTTTTCCGACAGCCTTTTATACAGGTAAATGCCGCCCGGTGAGCACCGCCCAAACCGGTTTACCCAACTTGCGGACGTAGGTGAAGTCAGGGGCGTGATAAATACAGCGAATACAAAGCAGAGCAGGGGCGTGTCAAACGCTGATTGGTGGACTGTTTTTTATCAGTAACTTTAGTAGTTTGATAGATTTCTTATTTCCAGCTTAAAGCACCCAGGTTTAAAGTGATGTTTTTTAAAATCCTTATCTGTTTTTAAAGACTGTGTAATGGTGCATTTTTAAAATCAACAAAAGGATGAGCATCTGCTTCAACATAGCTGTGGGTGAATAAATTCTCTTTTTAGTGCTCTTACAAGTTTAATTTATCATGGTTGAATTGTTAGAATCAGATGTAATGGTGTCTCTAGAGTGTTGGAGCTAATGTGGTTTTAAATTAAAGTCAGGAAGCTAAAAAGCACCTTTTAACTGTTTAAAATAAAATGGAATGCTCAAGGAGTCATGTTGAGACAGAGCCCAGACCGTATAATATTAAAGGGACTTGTTCGGACATGTTCTGATGACACTGAGGAGTTAGATTCAAACCATTGGGGGCGCTATATATACTATAGGCTGTAATTTAATTTTTGAGCCACTAGGGGGAGGTATTTTCACATTTGGGTGTAATGTTACTTTGATCCACTAGAGGGGGCCAATTATACAATAGGCTGTTATATTAATTTTGAACCACTAGAAGGAGGTATTTTCACATTTGGGTGTAATACTATTTATTGGGCCACTAGGGGGAGGTATTTTCACATTTGGGTGTAATGTTACTTTGATCCACTAGAGGGGGCCAATTATACAATAGGCTGTTATATTAATTTTGAACCACTAGAGGGAGGTATTTTCACATTTGGGTGTAATACTATTTATTGGGCCACTAGGGGGAGGTATTTTCATATTTGCATGTCATTTAATTTTAGAGCCACTAGGGGGAGGTATTTTTAGATTTGCATGTAATGTTACTTTGATCCACTAGAGGGGGCCAATTATACAATAGGCTGTTATATTAATTTTGAACCACTAGAGGGAGGCATTTATAAGTTTTGGTGTAATAGTATTTATTGGGCCACTAGGGGGAGGTATTTTCATTTTTTGCATTTAGTTTAATTGCAGAACCACTAGAGGGAGCCATTTAGTGCCATATTTTGACAGGTGGGCGTGACCATCAGGGGGCGTACCCTATTTCGACAGGTGGGTGTGTCCTATTTTGACAGGTGGGCGTGGCCACCAGGGGGCGTACCCCAGTTTGACAGGTGGGTGTGTCCTATCTTGACAGGTGGGCGTGCCCACCAGGGGGCGTATCCCGTTTTGACAGGTGGGCGGGGCCATCAGGGGGCGGGGCTTATTGTGACAGGTGGGCGTGGCCATCAGGGGGCGGAGCTTATTGTGAAAGGGCGGGGCTTGTCCCGGCAGCCAGGGTGCCCGCAAAAGTGGGCGCAACCGGAAGGGGCGTACCCGAAAGTGGGCGTGACCGGAAGGGCGTACCCGGAAGTGGGCGTGACCGGAAGGGGCGTACCCGGAAGTGGGCGTGACTGGAAGGGGTGTGGTCTCATTTGCATTTTGACAGCTAGTGGTCTATACTTTCTCTTAGATAGTTTAATGATTCTAAACTAACACAGAGACTGTTTTTAGCACATTTGATGTAAGATTAAATGTTACATTAAGACCAGACAAGAGATTCTAAGCTTTTCTATTTTCAGCTTTTCTCAGTGAGAAAATGTTATTTAGGACCTCATACATTCAACTTCATTTCCAACTGATGTAGATAGATGTAATGATTCTAAACTAACAAAGAGACTGTTTTTAGCACATTTGAAATAAAATTAAATGTTACATTAAGACCAGAGAAGAGATTCTACTACTGGTCCATTTTCAGCTTTTCTCAGTGAGAAAAATCTGTTATGGACCTCATACATTCAACTTCATTTCAAAGTGTTGTAGATAGATGTAATGATTCTAAACTACTACAGAGACTGTTTTTAGCACATTTGAAGTAGAAGCAAAGGTTACATTATGACCAGAAAAGAAATTCTGAAGGTGGTACATTTTCAGCTTTTTTCAGTGAGAAAACGTCGTTTTGGACCTCATACATTCAACTTCAATGCAAAGTGTTGTAGATAATGTAATGATTCTAAACTAACGCAGAGACTGTTTTTAGCACATTTTAAGTAGAATTTAAGGTTACATTAGGACCAGACTAGTGATTCTAATACTGGTCCATTTACAGCTTTTCTCAGTGAGAAAAAGCTGTTTTGGACCTCATACATTCAACTTCATTTCAAAGTGTTGGAAATAGTTAAATGATTCTAAACTACTACAGAGACTGTTTTTAGCACATTTGATGTAAGATTAAATGTTACATTATGACCAGACAAGAGATTCTGAAGCTGGTCTATTTGAAAATTTTCTCAGTGAGAAAAAGCTGTTTTGGACCTCATACATTCAACTTCATTTCCAACTCTTGTAGATAGATGTGATGATTCTAAACTACTACAGGGACTGTTTTTAGCACATTTGATGTAAGATTAAATGTTACATTAAGACCAGACAAGAGCTTCTAAGCTTTTCCATTTTCGGCTTTTCTCAGTGAGAAAACGCTGTTTTGGACCTCATACATTCAACTTCATTTCAAAGTGTTGTAGATAGATGTAATGATTCTAAACTAACACCGAGACTGTTTTTAGCACATTTGAAGTAGAATTAAAGGTTACATTATGACCAGACAAGAGATTCTAATACTGGTCCATTTTCAGCTTTTCTTGTTGAGAAAAAGTTGTTTTGGACCACATACATTCATCTTCATTTCAAAGTGTTGTAGATAGATGTAATGATTCTAAACTAACACAGAGACTGTTTTTAGCACATTTGATGTAAGATTAAATGTTACATTAAGACCAGACAAGAGATTCTAAGCTTTTCTATTTTCAGCTTTTCTCAGTGAGAAAACGTTATTTAGGACCTCATACATTCAACTTTATTTCCAACTGATGTAGATAGATGTAATGATTCTAAACTACTACAGAGACTGTTTTTAGCACATTTGATGTAAGATTAAATGTTACATTATGACCAGAAGAGAGATTCTAAGCTTTTCCATTTTCAGCTTTTCTCAGTGAAAAAACGATGTTTTGGACCTCATACAATCAACTTCATTTCAAAGTGTTGTAGATAGATGTAATGATTCTAAACTAACACAGAGACTGTTTTTAGCACATTTGATGTAAGATTAAATGTTACATTAAGACCAGACAAGAGATTCTAAGCTTTTCTATTTTCAGCTTTTCTCAGTGAGAAAACGTTATTTAGGACCTCATACATTCAACTTTATTTCCAACTGATGTAGATAGATGTAATGATTCTAAACTACTACAGAGACTGTTTTAAGCACATTTGATGTAAGATTAAATGTTACATTAAGACCAGACAAGAGATTCTAAGCTTTTCCATTTTCAGCTTTTCTCAGTGAGAAAACGATGTTTTGGACCTCATACATTCAACTTCATTTCAAAGTATTGTAGCTAGATGTAATGATTCTAAACTAACACAGAGACTGTTTTTAGCACATTTGAAATAAAATTAAATGTTACATTAAGACCAGACAAGAGATTCTAAGCTTTTCCATTTTCAGCTTTTCTCAGTGAGAAAACGATATTTTGGACCTCATACATTCAACTTCATTTCAAAGTATTGTAGATAGATGTAATGATTCTAAACTAACACAGAGACTGTTTTTAGCACATTTGATGTAAGGTTAAATGTTACATGAAGACCAGAGAATAGATACTAATACTGGTCCATTTTCAGTTTTTCTCAGTGAGAAAACGCTGTTTTGGACCTCATACATTTAACTTCATTTCCAACTGTTGTAGATGTAATGATTCTAAACTACTACACAGACTGTTTTTAACACATTTGATGTAAGATTAAATGTTACATTAAGACCAGAGAAGAGATTCTACTACTGGTCCATTTTCAGCTTTTCTCAGTGAGAAAAATCTGTTATGGACCTCATACATTCAACTTCATTTCAAAGTGTTGTAGATAGATGTAATGATTCTAAACTACTACAGAGACTGTTTTTAGCACATTTGAAGTAGAATTAAAAGTTACATCATGACCAGACAAGAGATACTAATACTGGTCCATTTTCAGTTTTTCTTGGTGAGAAAAAGTTGTTTTGGACCACATACATTCAACTTCATTTCAAAGTGTTGTAGATAGATGTAATGATTCTAAACTACTACAGAGACTGTTTTTAGCACATTTGAAGTAGAATTAAAGGTTTCTAATACTGGTCCATTTTGAGCTTTTCTCAGTGAGAAAAAGGTGTTTTGGACCTCATACATTCAACTTCATTTCCAACTGTTGTAGATAGATGTAATGATTCTAAACTAACACAGAGACTGTTTTTAGCACATTTGATTTAAGGTTAAATGTTACATTAAGACCAGACAAGACATTCTAAGCTTTTCCATTTTCAGCTTGTCTCAGTGAGTAAACGCTGTTTTGGACCTCATAAATTCAACTTCATTTCCAACTGTTGTAGATAGATGTAATGATTCTAAACTAACACCGAGACTGTTTTTAGCACATTTGAAGTAGAATTAAAGGTTACATTATGACCAGATAAGAGATTCTAATACTGGTCCATTTTCAGCTTTTCTTAGTGAGAAAAAGCTGTTTTGGACCTCATACATTCAACTTCATTTCCAACTGTTGTAGATAGATGTAATGATTCTAAACTACTACAGAGACTGTTTTTAGCACATTTGATGTAAGATTAAATGTTACATTATGACCAGAAGAGAGATTCTGAAGCTGGTCCATTTTCAGCTTTTCTCATTGAGAAAACGGTGTTTTGGACCTCATACATTCAACTTCATTTCAAAGTGTTGTAGATAGATTCAATGATTCTAAACTACTACAGACTGTTTTTAGCACATTTGATGTAAGATTAAATGTTACATTAAGACCAGAGAAGAGATTCTAAGCTTTTCCATTTTCAGCTTTTCTCATTGAGAAAAATCTGTTATGGACCTCATACATTCAACTTCATTTCAAAGTGTTGTAGATAGATGTAATGATTCTAAACTACTACAGAGACTGTTTTTAGCACATTTGATGTAAGATTAAATGTTACATTAAGACCAGACAAGACATTCTAAGCTTTTCCATTTTCAGCTTTTCTCAGTGAATCAACGCTGTTTTGGACCTCATACATTCAACTTCATTTCCAACTGTTGTAGATAGATGTAATGATTCTAAACTACTACAGAGACTGTTTTTAGCACATTTGATGTAAGGTTAAATGTTACATTAATACCAGACAAGAGATTCTAATACTGGTCCATTTTCAGCTTTTCTCATTGAGAAAAATCTGTTTTGGACCTCATACATTCAACTTCATTTCCAAGTGTTGTAGATAGATGTAATGATTCTAAACTACTACAGAGACTGTTTTTAGCACATTTGAAGTAGAAGTAAAGGTTACATTATGACCAGACAAAAAATTCTGAAGGTGGTCCATTTTCAGCTTTTCTCAGTGAGAAAACGTCGTTTTGGACCTTATACATTCAACTTCAATGCAAAGTGTTGTAGATAATGTAATGATTCTAAACTAACGCAGAGACTGTTTTTAGCACATTTGAAGTAGAATTAAAGGTTACATTAGGACCAGACTAGTGATTCTAATACTGGTCCATTTACAGCTTTTCTCTATGAGAAAAAGCTGTTTTGGACCTCATACATTCAACTTCATTTCAAAGTGTTGTAGATAGTTTAATGATTCTAAACTACTACAGAGACTGTTTTTAGCACATTTGATGTAAGATTAAATGTTACATTATGACCAGAAGAGAGATTCTGAAGCTGTCCATTTTCAGCTTTTCTCATTGAGAAAACGGTGTTTTGGACCTCATACATTCAACTTCATTTCAAAGTGTTGTAGATAGATTCAATGATTCTAAACTACTACAGAGACTGTTTTTAGCACATTTGATGTAAGATTAAATGTTACATTATGACCAGACAAGAGATTCTGAAGCTGGTCTATTTGAACATTTTCTCAGTGAGAAAAAGCTTTTTTGGACCTCATACATTCAACTTCATTTCCAACTCTTGTAGATAGATGTAATGATTCTAAACTACTACATGGACTGTTTTTAGCACTTTTGATGTAAGATTAAATGTTACATTAAGACCAGACAAGAGCTTCTAAGCTTTTCCATTTTCGGCTTTTCTCAGTGAGAAAACGCTGTTTTGGACCTCATACATTCAACTTCATTTCAAAGTGTTGTAGATAGATGTAATGATTCTAAACTAACACCGAGACTGTTTTTAGCACATTTGAAGTAGAATTAAAGGTTACATTATGACCAGACAAGAGATTCTAATACTGGTCCATTTTCAGCTTTTCTTGGTGAGAAAAAGTTGTTTTGGACCACATACATTCAACTTCATTTCCAACTGTTGTAGATAGATGTAATGATTCTAAACTACTACAGAGACTGTTTTTAGCACATTTGATGTAAGATTAAATGTTACATTATGACCAGAAGAGAGATTCTGAAGCTGGTCCATTTTCAGCTTTTCTCATTGAGAAAACGGTGTTTTGGACCTCATACATTCAACTTCATTTCAAAGTGTTGTAGATAGATTCAATGATTCTAAACTACTACAGAGACTGTTTTTAGCACATTTGATGTAAGATTAAATGTTACATTATGACCAGACAAGAGATTCTGAAGCTGGTCTATTTGAACATTTTCTCAGTGAGAAAAAGCTTTTTTGGACCTCATACATTCAACTTCATTTCCAACTCTTGTAGATAGATGTAATGATTCTAAACTACTACATGGACTGTTTTTAGCACTTTTGATGTAAGATTAAATGTTACATTAAGACCAGACAAGAGCTTCTAAGCTTTTCCATTTTCGGCTTTTCTCAGTGAGAAAACGCTGTTTTGGACCTCATACATTCAACTTCATTTCAAAGTGTTGTAGATAGATGTAATGATTCTAAACTAACACCGAGACTGTTTTTAGCACATTTGAAGTAGAATTAAAGGTTACATTATGACCAGACAAGAGATTCTAATACTGGTCCATTTTCAGCTTTTCTTGGTGAGAAAAAGTTGTTTTGGACCACATACATTCAACTTCATTTCCAACTGTTGTAGATAGATGTAATGATTCTAAACTACTACAGAGACTGTTTTTAGCACATTTGATGTAAGTTTAAATGTTACATTAAGACCAGACAAGAGATTCTAAGCTTTTCAAATTTCAGCTTTTCTCAATGAGAAAACGGTGTTTTGGACCTCATACATTCAACTTCATTTCAAAGTGTTGTAGATAGATGTAATGATTCTAAACTAACACAGAGACTGTTTTTAGCACATTTGATGTAAGGTTAAATGTTACATTAAGACCAGACAAGACATTCTAAGCTTTTCCATTTTCAGCTTGTCTCAGTGAGTAAGCGCTGTTTTGGACCTCATAAATTCAACTTCATTTCCAACTGTTGTAGATAGATGTAGTGATTCTAAACTACTACAGAGACTGTTTTTACCACATTTGATGTAAGATTGAATGTTAAATTAAGACCAGACAAGAGATTCTAAGCTTTTCCATTTTCATCTTTTCTCAGTGAGTAAACTATGTTTTTGACCTCATACATTCAACTTCATTACCAACTGTTGTAGATAGATGTAATGATTCTAAACTAACACAGAGACTGTTTTTAGCACATTTGAAATAAAATTAAATGTTACATTAAGACCAGAGAAGAGATTCTAAGCTTTTCCATTTTCAGCTTTTCTCATTGAGAAAAATCTGTTATGGACCTCATACATTCAACTTCATTTCAAAGTGTTGTAGATAGATGTAATGATTCTAAACTACTACAGAGACTGTTTTTAGCACATTATATGTAAGATTAAATGTTACATTAAGACCAGACAAGACATTCTAAGCTTTTCCATTTTCAGCTATTCTCAGTGAATCAACGCTGTTTTGGACCTCATACATTCAACTTCATTTCCAACTGTTGTAGATAGATGTAATGATTCTAAACTACTACAGAGACTGTTTTTAGCACATTTGATGTAAGGTTAAATGTTACATTAATACCAGACAAGAGATTCTAATACTGGTCCATTTTCAGCTTTTCTCATTGAGAAAAATCTGTTTTGGACCTCATACATTCAACTTCATTTCCAAGTGTTGTAGATAGATGTAATGATTCTAAACTACTACAGAGACTGTTTTTAGCACATTTGAAGTAGAATTAAAGGTTTCTAATACTGGTCCATTTTGAGCTTTTCTCAGTGAGAAAAAGGTGTTTTGGACCTCATACATTCAACTTCATTTCAAAGTGTTGTAGATAGTTTAATGATTCTAAACTAACACAGAGACTGTTTTTAGCACATTTGATGTAAGATTAAATGTTACATTAAGACCAGACAAGAGATTCTAAGCTTTTCTATTTTCAGCTTTTCTCAGTGAGAAAATGTTATTTAGGACCTCATACATTCAACTTCATTTCCAACTGATGTAGATAGATGTAATGATTCTAAACTAACAAAGAGACTGTTTTTAGCACATTTGAAATAAAATTAAATGTTACATTAAGACCAGAGAAGAGATTCTAATACTGGTCCATTTTCAGCTTTTCTCAGTGAGAAAAATCTGTTATGGACCTCATACATTCAACTTCATTTCAAAGTGTTGTAGATAGATGTAATGATTCTAAACTACTACAGAGACTGTTTTTAGCACATTTGAAGTAGAAGCAAAGGTTACATTATGACCAGAAAAGAAATTCTGAAGGTGGTCCATTTTCAGCTTTTTTCAGTGAGAAAACGTCGTTTTGGACCTCATACATTCAACTTCAATGCAAAGTGTTGTAGATAATGTAATGATTCTAAACTAACGCAGAGACTGTTTTTAGCACATTTGAAGTAGAATTAAAGGTTACATTAGGACCAGACTAGTGATTCTAATACTGGTCCATTTACAGCTTTTCTCAGTGAGAAAAAGCTGTTTTGGACCTCATACATTCAACTTCATTTCAAAGTGTTGTAGATAGTTTAATGATTCTAAACTACTACAGAGACTGTTTTTAGCACATTTGATGTAAGATTAAATGTTACATTATGACCAGACAAGAGATTCTGAAGCTGGTCTATTTGAAAATTTTCTCAGTGAGAAAAAGCTGTTTTGGACCTCATACATTCAACTTCATTTCCAACTCTTGTAGATAGATGTAATGATTCTAAACTACTACAGGGACTGTTTTTAGCACATTTGATGTAAGATTAAATGTTACATTAAGACCAGACAAGAGCTTCTAAGCTTTTCCATTTTCGGCTTTTCTCAGTGAGAAAACGCTGTTTTGGACCTCATACATTCAACTTCATTTCAAAGTGTTGTAGATAGATGTAATGATTCTAAACTAACACCGAGACTGTTTTTAGCACATTTGAAGTAGAATTAAAGGTTACATTATGACCAGACAAGAGATTCTAATACTGGTCCATTTTCAGCTTTTCTTGGTGAGAAAAAGTTGTTTTGGACCACATAGATTCAACTTCATTTCAAAGTGTTGTAGATAGATGTAATGATTCTAAACTAACACAGAGACTGTTTTTAGCACATTTGATGTAAGATTAAATGTTACATTAAGACCAGACAAGAGATTCTAAGCTTTTCTATTTTCAGCTTTTCTCAGTGAGAAAACGTTATTTAGGACCTCATACATTCAACTTTATTTCCAACTGATGTAGATAGATGTAATGATTCTAAACTACTACAGAGACTGTTTTTAGCACATTTGATGTAAAATTAAATGTTACATTATGACCAGAAGAGAGATTCTAAGCTTTTCCATTTTCAGCTTTTCTCAGTGAGAAAACGATGTTTTGGACCTCATACATTCAACTTCATTTCAAAGTGTTGTAGATAGATGTAATGATTCTAAACTAACACAGAGACTGTTTTTAGCACATTTGATGTAAGATTAAATGTTACATTAAGACCAGACAAGAGATTCTAAGCTTTTCTATTTTCAGCTTTTCTCAGTGAGAAAACGTTATTTAGGACCTCATACATTCAACTTTTTTTCCAACTGATGTAGATAGATGTAATGATTCTAAACTACTACAGAGACTGTTTTAAGCACATTTGATGTAAGATTAAATGTTACATTAAGACCAGACAAGAGATTCTAAGCTTTTCCATTTTCAGCTTTTCTCAGTGAGAAAACGATGTTTTGGACCTCATACATTCAACTTCATTTCAAAGTATTGTAGCTAGATGTAATGATTCTAAACTAACACAGAGACTGTTTTTAGCACATTTGAAATAAAATTAAATGTTACATTAAGACCAGACAAGAGATTCTAAGCTTTTCCATTTTCAGCTTTTCTCAGTGAGAAAACGATGTTTTGGACCTCATACATTCAACTTCATTTCAAAGTATTGTAGATAGTTGTAATGATTCTAAACTAACACAGACACTGTTTTTAGCACATTTGATGTAAGGTTAAATGTTACATGAAGACCAGAGAATAGATACTAATACTGGTCCATTTTCCGTTTTTCTCAGTGAGAAAACGCTGTTTTGGACCTCATACATTCAACTTCATTTCCAACTGTTGTAGATGTAATGATTCTAAACTACTACACAGACTGTTTTTAACACATTTGATGTAAGATTAAATGTCACATTATGACCAGACAAGAGATTCTGAAGCTGGTCCATTTTCAGCATTTCTCAGTGAGAAAAAGCTATTTTGGACCTCATACATTCAACTTCATTTCAAAGTATTGTAGATAGATGTAATGATTCTAAACTAACACAGAGACTGTTTTTAGCACATTTGAAATAAAATTAAATGTTACATTTAGACCAGAGAAGAGATTCTAAGCTTTTCCATTTTCAGCTTTTCTCAGTGAGAAAACGATGTTTTGGACCTCATACATTCAACTTCATTTCAAAGTATTGTAGATAGATGTAATGATTCTAAACTAACACAGAGACTGTTTTTAGCACATTTGAAATAAAATTAAATGTTACATTAAGACCAGACAAGAGATTCTAAGCTTTTCCATTTTCAGCTTTTCTCAGTGAGAAAACGATGTTTTGGACCTCATACATTCAACTTCATTTCAAAGTATTGTAGATAGATGTAATGATTCTAAACTAACACAGAGACTGTTTTTAGCACATTTGATGTAAGGTTAAATGTTACATTAAGACCAGACAAGACATTCTAAGCTTATCCATTTTCAGCTTGTCTCAGTGTGTAAACGCTGTTTTGGACTTTATACATTCAACTTCATTTCCAACTGTTGTAGATAGATGTAGTGATTCTAAACTACTACAGAGACTGTTTTTAACACATTTGATGTAAGATTAAATGTTACATTATGACCAGACAAGAGATTCTGAAGCTGGTCCATTTTCAGCATTTCTCAGTGAGAAAAAGCTGTTTTGGACCTCATAAATTCAACTTCATTTCCAACTGTTGTAGATAGATGTAGTGATTCTAAACTACTACAGAGACTGTTTTTAACACATTTGATGTAAGATTAAATGTTACATTATGACCAGACAAGAGATTCTGAAGCTGGTCCATTTTCAGCATTTCTCAGTGAGAAAAAGCTGTTTTGGACCTCATAAATTCAACTTCATTTCCAACTGTTGTAGATAGATGTAGTGATTCTAAACTACTACAGAGACTGTTTTTACCACATTTGATGTAAGATTAAATGTTAAATTAAGACCAGACAAGAGATTCTAAGCTTTTCCATTTTCATCTTTTCTCAGTGAGTAAACTGTGTTTTTGACCTCATACATTCAACTTCATTACCAACTGTTGTAGATAGATGTAATGATTCTAAACTAACACAGAGACTGTTTTTAGCACATTTGAAATAAAATTAAATGTTACATTAAGACCAGAGAAGAGATTCTAAGCTTTTCCATTTTTAGCTTTTCTCATTGAGAAAAATCTGTTATGGACCTCATACATTCAACTTCATTTCAAAGTGTTGTAGATAGATGTAATGATTCTAAACTACTACAGAGACTGTTTTTAGCACATTTGATGTAAGATTAAATGTTACATTAAGACCAGACAAGACATTCTAAGCTTTTCCATTTTCAGCTTTTCTCAGTGAATTAACGCTGTTTTGGACCTAATACATTCAACTTCATTTCCAACTGTTGTAGATAGATGTAATGATTCTAAACTACTACAGAGACTGTTTTTAGCACATTTGATGTAAGGTTAAATGTTACATTAATACCAGACAAGAGATTCTAATACTGGTCCATTTTCAGCTATTCTCATTGAGAAAAATCTGTTTTGGACCTCATACATTCAACTTCATTTCCAAGTGTTGTAGATAGATGTAATGATTCTAAACTACTACAGAGACTGTTTTTAGCACATTTGAAGTAGAATTAAAGGTTTCAAATACTGGTCCATTTTCAGCTTTTCTCAGTGACAAAAAGGTGTTTTGGACCTCATACATTCAACTTCATTTTCAACTGATGTAGATAGATGTAATGATTCTAAACTAACAAAGAGACTGTTTTTAGCACATTTGAAATAAAATTAAATGTTACATTAAGACCAGAGAAGAGATTCTAATACTGGTCCATTTTCAGCTTTTCTCAGTGAGAAAAATCTGTTATGGACCTCATACATTCAACTTCATTTCAAAGTGTTGTAGATAGATGTAATGATTCTAAACTAACGCAGAGACTGTTTTTAGCACATTTGAAGTAGAATTAAAGGTTACATTAGGACCAGACTAGTGATTCTAATACTGGTCCATTTACAGCTTTTCTCAGTGAGAAAACGCTGTTTTGGACCTCATACATTCAACTTCATTTCCAACTGTTGTAGATGTAATGATTCTAAACTACTACACAGACTGTTTTTAACACATTTGATGTAAGATTAAATGTTACATTATGACCAGACAAGAGATTCTGAAGCTGGTCCATTTTCAGCATTTCTCAGTGAGAAAAAGCTATTTTGGACCTCATACATTCAACTTCATTTCAAAGTATTGTAGATAGATGTAATGATTCTAAACTAACACAGAGACTGTTTTTAGCACATTTGAAATAAAATTAAATGTTACATTAAGACCAGAGAAGAGATTCTAAGCTTTTCCATTTTCAGCTTTTCTCATTGAGAAAAATCTGTTTTGGACCTCATACATTCAACTTCATTTCAAAGTGTTGTAGATAGATGTAATGATTCTAAACTAACACAGAGACTGTTTTTAGCACATTTGATGTAAGGTTAAATGTTACATTAAGACCAGACAAGACATTCTAAGCTTTTCCATTTTCAGCTTGTCTCAGTGTGTAAACGCTGTTTTGGACTTTATACATTCAACTTCATTTCCAACTGTTGTAGATAGATGTAATGATTCTAAACTAACACAGAGACTGTTTTTAGCACATTTGATGTAAGGTTAAATGTTACATTAAGACCAGACAAGACATTCTAAGGTTTTCCATTTTCAGCTTTTCTCAGTGAGTAAACGCTGTTTTGGACCTCATACATTCAACTTCATTTCCAACTGTTGTAGATAGATGTAGTGATTCTAAACTACTACAGAGACTGTTTTTAACACATTTGATGTAAGATTAAATGTTACATTATGACCAGACAAGAGATTCTGAAGCTGGTCCATTTTCAGCATTTCTCAGTGAGAAAAAGCTGTTTTGGACCTCATAAATTCAACTTCATTTCCAACTGTTGTAGATAGATGTAGTGATTCTAAACTACTACAGAGACTGTTTTTAACACATTTGATGTAAGATTAAATGTTACATTATGACCAGACAAGAGATTCTGAAGCTGGTCCATTTTCAGCATTTCTCAGTGAGAAAAAGCTGTTTTGGACCTCATAAATTCAACTTCATTTCCAACTGTTGTAGATAGATGTAGTGATTCTAAACTACTACAGAGATTGTTTTTACCACATTTGATGTAAGATTAAATGTTAAATTAAGACCAGACAAGAGATTCTAAGCTTTTCCATTTTCATCTTTTCTCAGTGAGTAAACTGTGTTTTTGACCTCATACATTCAACTTCATTACCAACTGTTGTAGATAGATGTAATGATTCTAAACTAACACAGAGACTGTTTTTAGCACATTTGAAATAAAATTAAATGTTACATTAAGACCAGAGAAGAGATTCTAAGCTTTTCCATTTTTAGCTTTTCTCATTGAGAAAAATCAGTTTTGGACCTCATACATTCAACTTCATTTCAAAGTGTTGTAGATAGATGTAATGATTCTAAACTACTACAGAGACTGTTTTTAGCACATTTGATGTAAGATTAAATGTTACATTAAGACCAGACAAGACATTCTAAGCTTTTCCATTTTCAGCTTTTCTCAGTGAATTAACGCTGTTTTGGACCTCATACATTCAACTTCATTTCCAACTCTTGTAGATAGATGTAATGATTCTAAACTACTACAGGGACTGTTTTTAGCACATTTGATGTAAGATTAAATGTTACATTAAGACCAGACAAGAGCTTCTAAGCTTTTCCATTTTCGGCTTTTCTCAGTGAGAAAACGCTGTTTTGGACCTCATACATTCAACTTCATTTCAAAGTGTTGTAGATAGATGTAATGATTCTAAACTAACACCGAGACTGTTTTTAGAACATTTGAAGTAGAATTAAAGGTTACATTATGACCAGACAAGAGATTCTAATACTGGTCCATTTTCAGCTTTTCTTGGTGAGAAAAAGTTGTTTTGGACCACATACATTCAACTTCATTTCAAAGTGTTGTAGATAGATGTAATGATTCTAAACTAATACAGAGACTGTTTTTAGCACATTTGATGTAAGATTAAATATTACATTAAGACCAGACAAGAGATTCTAAGCTTTTCTATTTTCAGCTTTTCTCAGTGAGAAAACGTTATTTAGGACCTCATACATTCAAATCTATTTCCAACTGATGTAGATAGATGTAATGATTCTAAACTACTACAGAGACTGTTTTTAGCACATTTGATGTAAGGTTAAATGTTACATGAAGACCAGAGAATAGATACTAATACTGGTCCATTTTCCGTTTTTCTCAGTGAGAAAACGCTGTTTTGGACCTCATACATTCAACTTCATTTCCAACTGTTGTAGATGTAATGATTCTAAACTACTACACAGACTGTTTTTAACACATTTGATGTAAGATTAAATGTTACATTATGACCAGACAAGAGATTCTGAAGCTGGTCCATTTTCAGCATTTCTCAGTGAGAAAAAGCTATTTTGGACCTCATACATTCAACTTCATTTCAAAGTATTGTAGATAGATGTAATGATTCTAAACTAACACAGAGACTGTTTTTAGCACATTTGAAATAAAATTAAATGTTACATTTAGACCAGAGAAGAGATTCTAAGCTTTTCCATTTTCAGCTTTTCTCAGTGAGAAAACGATGTTTTGGACCTCATACATTCAACTTCATTTCAAAGTATTGTAGATAGATGTAATGATTCTAAACTAACACAGAGACTGTTTTTAGCACATTTGAAATAAAATTAAATGTTACATTAAGACCAGACAAGAGATTCTAAGCTTTTCCATTTTCAGCTTTTCTCAGTGAGAAAACGATGTTTTGGACCTCATACATTCAACTTCATTTCAAAGTATTGTAGATAGATGTAATGATTCTAAACTAACACAGAGACTGTTTTTAGCACATTTGATGTAAGGTTAAATGTTACATTAAGACCAGACAAGACATTCTAAGCTTTTCCATTTTCAGCTTGTCTCAGTGTGTAAACGCTGTTTTGGACTTTATACATTCAACTTCATTTCCAACTGTTGTAGATAGATGTAATGATTCTAAACTACTACAGAGACTGTTTTTAGCACATTTGATGTAAGGTTAAATGTTACATTAAGACCAGACAAGACATTCTAAGGTTTTCCATTTTCAGCTTTTCTCAGTGAGTAAACGCTGTTTTGGACCTCATACATTCAACTTCATTTCCAACTGTTGTAGATAGATGTAGTGATTCTAAACTACTACAGAGACTGTTTTTAACACATTTGATGTAAGATTAAATGTTACATTATGACCAGACAAGAGATTCTGAAGCTGGTCCATTTTCAGCATTTCTCAGTGAGAAAAAGCTGTTTTGGACCTCATAAATTCAACTTCATTTCCAACTGTTGTAGATAGATGTAGTGATTCTAAACTACTACAGAGACTGTTTTTAACACATTTGATGTAAGATTAAATGTTACATTATGACCAGACAAGAGATTCTGAAGCTGGTCCATTTTCAGCATTTCTCAGTGAGAAAAAGCTGTTTTGGACCTCATAAATTCAACTTCATTTCCAACTGTTGTAGATAGATGTAGTGATTCTAAACTACTACAGAGACTGTTTTTACCACATTTGATGTAAGATTAAATGTTAAATTAAGACCAGACAAGAGATTCTAAGCTTTTCCATTTTCATCTATTCTCAGTGAGTAAACTGTGTTTTTGACCTCATACATTCAACTTCATTACCAACTGTTGTAGATAGATGTAATGATTCTAAACTAACACAGAGACTGTTTTTAGCACATTTGAAATAAAATTAAATGTTACATTAAGACCAGAGAAGAGATTCTAAGTTTTCCATTTTTAGCTTTTCTCATTGAGAAAAATCTGTTATGGACCTCATACATTCAACTTCATTTCAAAGTGTTGTAGATAGATGTAATGATTCTAAACTACTACAGAGACTGTTTTTAGCACATTTGATGTAAGATTAAATGTTACATTAAGACCAGACAAGACATTCTAAGCTTTTCCATTTTCAGCTTTTCTCAGTGAATTAACGCTGTTTTGGACCTAATACATTCAACTTCATTTCCAACTGTTGTAGATAGATGTAATGATTCTAAACTACTACAGAGACTGTTTTTAGCACATTTGATGTAAGGTTAAATGTTACATTAATACCAGACAAGAGATTCTAATACTGGTCCATTTTCAGCTATTCTCATTGAGAAAAATCTGTTTTGGACCTCATACATTCAACTTCATTTCCAAGTGTTGTAGATAGATGTAATGATTCTAAACTACTACAGAGACTGTTTTTAGCACATTTGAAGTAGAATTAAAGGTTTCAAATACTGGTCCATTTTCAGCTTTTCTCAGTGACAAAAAGGTGTTTTGGACCTCATACATTCAACTTCATTTCCAACTGATGTAGATAGATGTAATGATTCTAAACTAACAAAGAGACTGTTTTTAGCACATTTGAAATAAAATTAAATGTTACATTAAGACCAGAGAAGAGATTCTAATACTGGTCCATTTTCAGCTTTTCTCAGTGAGAAAAATCTGTTATGGACCTCATACATTCAACTTCATTTCAAAGTGTTGTAGATAGATGTAATGATTCTAAACTAACGCAGAGACTGTTTTTAGCACATTTGAAGTAGAATTAAAGGTTACATTAGGACCAGACTAGTGATTCTAATACTGGTCCATTTACAGCTTTTCTCAGTGAGAAAACGCTGTTTTGGACCTCATACATTCAACTTCATTTCCAACTGTTGTAGATGTAATGATTCTAAACTACTACACAGACTGTTTTTAACACATTTGATGTAAGATTAAATGTTACATTATGACCAGACAAGAGATTCTGAAGCTGGTCCATTTTCAGCTTTTCTCAGTGAGAAAACACTGTTTTGGACCTCATACATTCAACTTCATTTCAAAGTATTGTAGATAGATGTAATGATTCTAAACTAACACAGAGACTGTTTTTAGCACATTTGAAATAAAATTAAATGTTACATTAAGACCAGAGAAGAGATTCTAAGCTTTTCCATTTTCAGCTTTTCTCATTGAGAAAAATCTGTTTTGGACCTCATACATTCAACTTCATTTCAAAGTGTTGTAGATAGATGTAATGATTCTAAACTACTACAGAGACTGTTTTAAGCACATTTGATGTAAGGTTAAATGTTACATTAAGACCAGACAAGACATTCTAAGCTTTTCCATTTTCAGCTTGTCTCAGTGTGTAAACGCTGTTTTGGACTTTATACATTCAACTTCATTTCCAACTGTTGTAGATAGATGTAATGATTCTAAACTACTACAGAGACTGTTTTTAGCACATTTGATGTAAGGTTAAATGTTACATTAAGACCAGACAAGACATTCTAAGGTTTTCCATTTTCAGCTTTTCTCAGTGAGTAAACGCTGTTTTGGACCTCATACATTCAACTTCATTTCCAACTGTTGTAGATAGATGTAGTGATTCTAAACTACTACAGAGACTGTTTTTAACACATTTGATGTAAGATTAAATGTTACATTATGACCAGACAAGAGATTCTGAAGCTGGTCCATTTTCAGCATTTCTCAGTGAGAAAAAGCTGTTTTGGACCTCATAAATTCAACTTCATTTCCAACTGTTGTAGATAGATGTAGTGATTCTAAACTACTACAGAGACTGTTTTTAACACATTTGATGTAAGATTAAATGTTACATTATGACCAGACAAGAGATTCTGAAGCTGGTCCATTTTCAGCATTTCTCAGTGAGAAAAAGCTGTTTTGGACCTCATAAATTCAACTTCATTTCCAACTGTTGTAGATAGATGTAGTGATTCTAAACTACTACAGAGATTGTTTTTACCACATTTGATGTAAGATTAAATGTTAAATTAAGACCAGACAAGAGATTCTAAGCTTTTCCATTTTCATCTTTTCTCAGTGAGTAAACTGTGTTTTTGACCTCATACATTCAACTTCATTACCAACTGTTGTAGATAGATGTAATGATTCTAAACTAACACAGAGACTGTTTTTAGCACATTTGAAATAAAATTAAATGTTACATTAAGACCAGAGAAGAGATTCTAAGCTTTTCCATTTTTAGCTTTTCTCATTGAGAAAAATCAGTTTTGGACCTCATACATTCAACTTCATTTCAAAGTGTTGTAGATAGATGTAATGATTCTAAACTACTACAGAGACTGTTTTTAGCACATTTGATGTAAGATTAAATGTTACATTAAGACCAGACAAGACATTCTAAGCTTTTCCATTTTCAGCTTTTCTCAGTGAATTAACGCTGTTTTGGACCTCATACATTCAACTTCATTTCCAACTCTTGTAGATAGATGTAATGATTCTAAACTACTACAGGGACTGTTTTTAGCACATTTGATGTAAGATTAAATGTTACATTAAGACCAGACAAGAGCTTCTAAGCTTTTCCATTTTCGGCTTTTCTCAGTGAGAAAACGCTGTTTTGGACCTCATACATTCAACTTCATTTCAAAGTGTTGTAGATAGATGTAATGATTCTAAACTAACACCGAGACTGTTTTTAGAACATTTGAAGTAGAATTAAAGGTTACATTATGACCAGACAAGAGATTCTAATACTGGTCCATTTTCAGCTTTTCTTGGTGAGAAAAAGTTGTTTTGGACCACATACATTCAACTTCATTTCAAAGTGTTGTAGATAGATGTAATGATTCTAAACTAATACAGAGACTGTTTTTAGCACATTTGATGTAAGATTAAATATTACATTAAGACCAGACAAGAGATTCTAAGCTTTTCTATTTTCAGCTTTTCTCAGTGAGAAAACGTTATTTAGGACCTCATACATTCAAATCTATTTCCAACTGATGTAGATAGATGTAATGATTCTAAACTACTACAGAGACTGTTTTTAGCACATTTGATGTAAGGTTAAATGTTACATGAAGACCAGAGAATAGATACTAATACTGGTCCATTTTCCGTTTTTCTCAGTGAGAAAACGCTGTTTTGGACCTCATACATTCAACTTCATTTCCAACTGTTGTAGATGTAATGATTCTAAACTACTACACAGACTGTTTTTAACACATTTGATGTAAGATTAAATGTTACATTATGACCAGACAAGAGATTCTGAAGCTGGTCCATTTTCAGCATTTCTCAGTGAGAAAAAGCTATTTTGGACCTCATACATTCAACTTCATTTCAAAGTATTGTAGATAGATGTAATGATTCTAAACTAACACAGAGACTGTTTTTAGCACATTTGAAATAAAATTAAATGTTACATTTAGACCAGAGAAGAGATTCTAAGCTTTTCCATTTTCAGCTTTTCTCAGTGAGAAAACGATGTTTTGGACCTCATACATTCAACTTCATTTCAAAGTATTGTAGATAGATGTAATGATTCTAAACTAACACAGAGACTGTTTTTAGCACATTTGAAATAAAATTAAATGTTACATTAAGACCAGACAAGAGATTCTAAGCTTTTCCATTTTCAGCTTTTCTCAGTGAGAAAACGATGTTTTGGACCTCATACATTCAACTTCATTTCAAAGTATTGTAGATAGATGTAATGATTCTAAACTAACACAGAGACTGTTTTTAGCACATTTGATGTAAGGTTAAATGTTACATTAAGACCAGACAAGACATTCTAAGCTTTTCCATTTTCAGCTTGTCTCAGTGTGTAAACGCTGTTTTGGACTTTATACATTCAACTTCATTTCCAACTGTTGTAGATAGATGTAATGATTCTAAACTACTACAGAGACTGTTTTTAGCACATTTGATGTAAGGTTAAATGTTACATTAAGACCAGACAAGACATTCTAAGGTTTTCCATTTTCAGCTTTTCTCAGTGAGTAAACGCTGTTTTGGACCTCATACATTCAACTTCATTTCCAACTGTTGTAGATAGATGTAGTGATTCTAAACTACTACAGAGACTGTTTTTAACACATTTGATGTAAGATTAAATGTTACATTATGACCAGACAAGAGATTCTGAAGCTGGTCCATTTTCAGCATTTCTCAGTGAGAAAAAGCTGTTTTGGACCTCATAAATTCAACTTCATTTCCAACTGTTGTAGATAGATGTAGTGATTCTAAACTACTACAGAGACTGTTTTTAACACATTTGATGTAAGATTAAATGTTACATTATGACCAGACAAGAGATTCTGAAGCTGGTCCATTTTCAGCATTTCTCAGTGAGAAAAAGCTGTTTTGGACCTCATAAATTCAACTTCATTTCCAACTGTTGTAGATAGATGTAGTGATTCTAAACTACTACAGAGACTGTTTTTACCACATTTGATGTAAGATTAAATGTTAAATTAAGACCAGACAAGAGATTCTAAGCTTTTCCATTTTCATCTATTCTCAGTGAGTAAACTGTGTTTTTGACCTCATACATTCAACTTCATTACCAACTGTTGTAGATAGATGTAATGATTCTAAACTAACACAGAGACTGTTTTTAGCACATTTGAAATAAAATTAAATGTTACATTAAGACCAGAGAAGAGATTCTAAGCTTTTCCATTTTTAGCTTTTCTCATTGAGAAAAATCTGTTATGGACCTCATACATTCAACTTCATTTCAAAGTGTTGTAGATAGATGTAATGATTCTAAACTACTACAGAGACTGTTTTTAGCACATTTGATGTAAGATTAAATGTTACATTAAGACCAGACAAGACATTCTAAGCTTTTCCATTTTCAGCTTTTCTCAGTGAATTAACGCTGTTTTGGACCTAATACATTCAACTTCATTTCCAACTGTTGTAGATAGATGTAATGATTCTAAACTACTACAGAGACTGTTTTTAGCACATTTGATGTAAGGTTAAATGTTACATTAATACCAGACAAGAGATTCTAATACTGGTCCATTTTCAGCTATTCTCATTGAGAAAAATCTGTTTTGGACCTCATACATTCAACTTCATTTCCAAGTGTTGTAGATAGATGTAATGATTCTAAACTACTACAGAGACTGTTTTTAGCACATTTGAAGTAGAATTAAAGGTTTCAAATACTGGTCCATTTTCAGCTTTTCTCAGTGACAAAAAGGTGTTTTGGACCTCATACATTCAACTTCATTTCCAACTGATGTAGATAGATGTAATGATTCTAAACTAACAAAGAGACTGTTTTTAGCACATTTGAAATAAAATTAAATGTTACATTAAGACCAGAGAAGAGATTCTAATACTGGTCCATTTTCAGCTTTTCTCAGTGAGAAAAATCTGTTATGGACCTCATACATTCAACTTCATTTCAAAGTGTTGTAGATAGATGTAATGATTCTAAACTAACGCAGAGACTGTTTTTAGCACATTTGAAGTAGAATTAAAGGTTACATTAGGACCAGACTAGTGATTCTAATACTGGTCCATTTACAGCTTTTCTCAGTGAGAAAACGCTGTTTTGGACCTCATACATTCAACTTCATTTCCAACTGTTGTAGATGTAATGATTCTAAACTACTACACAGACTGTTTTTAACACATTTGATGTAAGATTAAATGTTACATTATGACCAGACAAGAGATTCTGAAGCTGGTCCATTTTCAGCATTTCTCAGTGAGAAAAAGCTATTTTGGACCTCATACATTCAACTTCATTTCAAAGTATTGTAGACAGATGTAATGATTCTAAACTAACACAGAGACTGTTTTTAGCACATTTGAAATAAAATTAAATGTTACATTAAGACCAGAGAAGAGATTCTAAGCTTTTCCATTTTCAGCTTTTCTCATTGAGAAAAATCTGTTTTGGACCTCATACATTCAACTTCATTTCAAAGTGTTGTAGATAGATGTAATGATTCTAAACTAACACAGAGACTGTTTTTAGCACATTTGATGTAAGGTTAAATGTTACATTAAGACCAGACAAGACATTCTAAGCTTTTCCATTTTCAGCTTGTCTCAGTGTGTAAACGCTGTTTTGGACTTTATACATTCAACTTCATTTCCAGCTGTTGTAGATAGATGTAATGATTCTAAACTACTACAGAGACTGTTTTTAGCACATTTGATGTAAGGTTAAATGTTACATTAAGACCAGACAAGACATTCTAAGGTTTTCCATTTTCAGCTTTTCTCAGTGAGTAAACGCTGTTTTGGACCTCATACATTCAACTTCATTTCCAACTGTTGTAGATAGATGTAGTGATTCTAAACTACTACAGAGACTGTTTTTAACACATTTGATGTAAGATTAAATGTTACATTATGACCAGACAAGAGATTCTGAAGCTGGTCCATTTTCAGCATTTCTCAGTGAGAAAAAGCTGTTTTGGACCTCATAAATTCAACTTCATTTCCAACTGTTGTAGATAGATGTAGTGATTCTAAACTACTACAGAGACTGTTTTTAACACATTTGATGTAAGATTAAATGTTACATTATGACCAGACAAGAGATTCTGAAGCTGGTCCATTTTCAGCATTTCTCAGTGAGAAAAAGCTGTTTTGGACCTCATAAATTCAACTTCATTTCCAACTGTTGTAGATAGATGTAGTGATTCTAAACTACTACAGAGATTGTTTTTACCACATTTGATGTAAGATTAAATGTTAAATTAAGACCAGACAAGAGATTCTAAGCTTTTCCATTTTCATCTTTTCTCAGTGAGTAAACTGTGTTTTTGACCTCATACATTCAACTTCATTACCAACTGTTGTAGATAGATGTAATGATTCTAAACTAACACAGAGACTGTTTTTAGCACATTTGAAATAAAATTAAATGTTACATTAAGACCAGAGAAGAGATTCTAAGCTTTTCCATTTTTAGCTTTTCTCATTGAGAAAAATCAGTTTTGGACCTCATACATTCAACTTCATTTCAAAGTGTTGTAGATAGATGTAATGATTCTAAACTACTACAGAGACTGTTTTTAGCACATTTGATGTAAGATTAAATGTTACATTAAGACCAGACAAGACATTCTAAGCTTTTCCATTTTCAGCTTTTCTCAGTGAATTAACGCTGTTTTGGACCTCATACATTCAACTTCATTTCCAACTCTTGTAGATAGATGTAATGATTCTAAACTACTACAGGGACTGTTTTTAGCACATTTGATGTAAGATTAAATGTTACATTAAGACCAGACAAGAGCTTCTAAGCTTTTCCATTTTCGGCTTTTCTCAGTGAGAAAACGCTGTTTTGGACCTCATACATTCAACTTCATTTCAAAGTGTTGTAGATAGATGTAATGATTCTAAACTAACACCGAGACTGTTTTTAGCACATTTGAAGTAGAATTAAAGGTTACATTATGACCAGACAAGAGATTCTAATACTGGTCCATTTTCAGCTTTTCTTGGTGAGAAAAAGTTGTTTTGGACCACATACATTCAACTTCATTTCAAAGTGTTGTAGATAGATGTAATGATTCTAAACTAATACAGAGACTGTTTTTAGCACATTTGATGTAAGATTAAATATTACATTAAGACCAGACAAGAGATTCTAAGCTTTTCTATTTTCAGCTTTTCTCAGTGAGAAAACGTTATTTAGGACCTCATACATTCAAATCTATTTCCAACTGATGTAGATAGATGTAATGATTCTAAACTACTAAAGAGACTGTTTTTAGCACATTTAATGTAAGATTAAATGTTACATTATGACCAGAAGAGAGATTCTGAAGCTGGTCCATTTTCAGCTTTTCTCATTGAGAAAACGGTGTTTTGGACCTCATACATTCAACTTCATTTCAAAGTGTTGTAGATAGATTCAATGATTCTAAACTACTACAGACTGTTTTTAGCACATTTGATGTAAGATTAAATGTTACATTAAGACCAGACAAGAGATTCTAAGCTTTTCAATTTTCAGCTTTTCTCAGTGAGAAAACGGTGTTTTGGACCTTATACATTCAACTACATTTCAAAGTGTAGTAGATAGATGTAATGATTCTAAACTACTACAGATACTTTTTTTAGCACATTTGATGTAAGTTTAAATGTTACATTATGACCAGACAAGAGATTCTGAAGCTGGTCCATTTTCAGCTTTTCTCAGTGAGAAAAAGCTGTTTTGGACCTCATACATTCAACTTCATTTCAAAGTGTTGTAGATAGATGTAATGATTCTAAACTAACACAGAGACTGTTTTTAGCACATTTGATGTAGGATTAAATGTTACATTAAGACCAGACAAGAGATTCTAAGCTTTTCCATTTTCAGCTTTTCTCAGTGAGAAAACGTTATTTAGGACCTCATACATTCAACTTTATTTCCAACTGATGTAGATAGATGTAATGATTCTAAACTAACAAAGAGACTGTTTTTAGCACATTTGAAATAAAATTAAATGTTACATTAAGACCAGAGAAGAGATTCTAATACTGTTCCGTTTTCAGCTTTTCTCAGTGAGAAAAATCTGTTATGGACCTTATACATTCAACTTCATTTCAAAGTGTTGTAGATAGATGTAATGATTCTAAACTACTACAGAGACTGTTTTTAGCACATTTGAAGTAGAAGTAAAGGTTACATTATGACCAGACAAGAATTTCTGAAGGTGGTCCATTTTCAGCTTTTCTCAGTGAGAAAACGTCGTTTTGGACCTTATACATTCAACTTCAATGCAAAGTGTTGTAGATAATGTAATGATTCTAAACTAACGCAGAGACTGTTTTTAGCACATTTGAAGTAGAATTAAAGGTTACATTAGGACCAGACTAGTGATTCTACTACTGGTCCATTTACAGCTTTTCTCTATGAGAAAAAGCTGTTTTGGACCTCATACATTCAACTTCATTTCAAAGTGTTGTAGATAGTTTAATGATTCTAAACTACTACAGAGACTGTTTTTAGCACATTTGATGTAAGATTAAATGTTACATTATGACCAGACAAGAGATTCTAAGCTTTTCAATTTTCAGCTTTTCTCAGTGAGACAACGGTGTTTTGGACCTTATACATTCAACTACATTTCAAAGTGTTGTAGATAGATGTAATGATTCTAAACTACTACAGAGACTGTTTTTAGCACATTTGAAGTAGAAGTAAAGGTTACATTATGACCAGACAAGAATGTCTGAAGGTGGTCCATTTTCAGCTTTTCTCAGTGAGAAAACGTCGTTTTGGACCTTATACATTCAACTTCAATGCAAAGTGTTGTAGATAATGTAATGATTCTAAACTAACGCAGAGACTGTTTTTAGCACATTTGAAGTAGAATTAAAGGTTACATTAGGACCAGACTAGTGATTCTAATACTGGTCCATTTACAGCTTTTCTCTATGAGAAAAAGCTGTTTTGGACCTCATACATTCAACTTCATTTCAAAGTGTTGTAGATAGTTTAATGATTCTAAACTACTACAGAGACTGTTTTTAGCACATTTGATGTAAGATTAAATGTTACATTATGACCAGACAAGAGATTCTGAAGCTGGTCTATTTGAACATTTTCTCAGTGAGAAAAAGCTGTTTTGGACCTCATACATTCAACTTCATTTCCAACTCTTGTAGATAGATGTAATGATTCTAAACTACTACATGGACTGTTTTTAGCACTTTTGATGTAAGATTAAATGTTACATTAAGACCAGACAAGAGCTTCTAAGCTTTTCCATTTTCGGCTTTTCTCAGTGAGAAAACGCTGTTTTGGACCTCATACATTCAACTTCATTTCAAAGTGTTGTAGATAGATGTAATGATTCTAAACTAACACCGAGACTGTTTTTAGCACATTTGAAGTAGAATTAAAGGTTACATTATGACCAGACAAGAGATTCTATTACTGGTCCATTTTCAGCTTTTCTCATTGAGAAAACGGTGTTTTGGACCTCATACATTCAACTTCATTTCAAAGTGTTGTAGATAGATTCAATGATTCTAAACTACTACAGACTGTTTTTAGCACATTTGATGTAAGATTAAATGTTACATTAAGACCAGACAAGAGATTCTAAGCTTTTCAATTTTCAGCTTTTCTCAGTGAGAAAACGGTGTTTTGGACCTTATACATTCAACTACATTTCAAAGTGTAGTAGATAGATGTAATGATTCTAAACTACTACAGATACTTTTTTTTAGCACATTTGATGTAAGTTTAAATGTTACATTATGACCAGACAAGAGATTCTGAAACTGGTCCATTTTCAGCTTTTCTCAGTGAGAAAAAGCTGTTTTGGACCTCATACATTCAACTTCCTTTCAAAGTGTTGTAGATAGATGTAATGATTCTAAACTAACGCAGGGACTGTTTTTAGCACATTTGAAATAGAATTAAATGTTATATTAAGAACATAGAAGAACTCCTAATACTGGTCCATTTTCAGCTTTTCTCAGTGAGAAAACGCTGTTTTGGACCTCATACATTCAACTTCATTTCAAAGTGTTGTAGATAGATGTAATTAATCTAAACTATTACAGAGACTGTTTTTAACACATTTGAAGTAAAATTAAATGTTACATTAAGACCAGAGAAGAGATTCTAATACTGGTGCATTTTCAGCTTTTCTCAGTGAGAAAAAGCTGTTTTGGACCTCATACATTCAACTTCATTTCAAAGTGTTGTAGATATATGTAATGATTCTAAACTAACGCAGAGACCGTTTTTAGCACATTTGAAGTAAAATTAAATGTTACATTAAGACCAGAGAAGAGATTCTAATACTGGTCCATTTTCAGCTTTTCTCAGTGAGAAAAAGCTGTTTTGGACCTCATACATTCAATTTTACTGTAAAAGTTTGGAGAAATACCAAGTCAAAGAACAGTATAATTGATTTCTTGGATAAATATATATATATATTTCTAGTTTTTGTTAATTGCCTTTGATCAAATTGCACACAAAAACCCATTTTTGAAAGACAAAATAAATTAACAATATATTAAAATATATTTTTACAGAAAAACAACAACAATGTCGGATCCAGGAATGCTGTTACTGCTGATGCAGCTTCTAAAGTTACTTGGTCTCTGTAATAGGGGGGGAAGGGGGGGCCAAAAACGCATTTTTTCGGAAACAGCTTCCAAAGTGGAGAGTTCTGAAAACGCTGGGTGATTTGTTGTCATGTAAACTCAAGCCAGAGACTTTTGAAAACGATGACATTACTGCCAGCCACCTACGGCCATGTTGGACTTGCGCACTACGCCTTTCCACAGAAAAACAACAACAATGGCGGATCCAGGAATGCTTTTACTGCTTATGCAGCTTCTGAAGTTATTTGGTTTCTGTAATGGGGCATTCACATCGGTCAGTGCGTCCACATGTCAAATCGTTCAAACGGACGAAAGCTTACGCTTTAAAATTAAAACCCAGCTGCTTGCACACCCTGTAGTCCGCATCGGCGCGTCAGCGCATAACGTCTTGTAGTTGCCCTAACTGGGTTGTGCTAACGTTAGCTAACATAACAAGAAAGTTAAAAGAAATCTGTTGGGCTTCTACTTGGTACTCAGACACCAATTCTGAGCTCCACACTGCCAAACAGGACACGTTAAAAAAAGAAGAAAAAAAACAGTATTATAACAACTGTCAGGGGGATATAACGAACAAGGACAGTATTTATATTTTTTGGAAACATGCAACAAATTACAGAGAGACATTGAAGAAGACACATAGATCAAAGGTCTTAAATGGATTTTGCGTTAGTTGATTCAATTAAATTCAATTCAATTCAGTTTATTTATATAGCGCCAATTCACAACAGATGTCATCTCAAGGCACTTAACAAGAAGTCATTTCAATACATTTATACAAATATTCCAATCAGTTAAAAAGTTTCCTATTTAAGGAATCCCAGCAGATTGCGTCAGTCATTGGCGTGAGGTTGAGCCCCGTTGATGCAGACTTTCCAGCCACAGCAATCCTTCAGCAATCCCTCATACTGAGCAAGCATGTAGCGACGGTGGAGAGGAAAAACTCCCCTTTAACAGGAAGAAACCTCCAACAGAACCAGGCTCAGTAGGAGCAGCCATCTGCCACGACCGTCTGGGGGTTTGAGAAGACAGAGCAGAGACACAGAAGGAACAGAAGATCTGATATAAGAGAACTTTCTATGTTACAGAAAGTAAAAAGTTGATAACAGGACACAGTGGATGTTCAGCTACTGGGAGGATCATCCCAGTCGATGCCCCCCGTCCAACAGGGCATTGCAGCCAAGCAGGATACCAGACCAGGTATATCTTCTATGGAGAGAAAAACACTGAGAGAAAACAAAATTAACAGTCGAAATAGCAGAATGTACTGCAATACAACTGGAGAGTCGTAGGAGAAAAGGAAGTAGCAGAGTGAAGAAAATTGGTAAGTCTGTCCTCCAGCAGTCTAAGCCTATAGCAGCATAACTACAGAGATAGCTCAGGATGACCTTAGCCACTCTAACTATAAGCTTTATCAAAAAGGAAAGTTTTAAGCCTGGCCTTAAAAGTAAACAGAGTGTCTGCCTCACGGACTAAAGCTGGGAGCTGGTTCCACAGGAGAGGAGCCTGATAACTAAAAGATCTGCCTCCCAATCTACTTTTAGAAATCCTAGGAACTACAAGTAAACCTGCAGTCTGAGAGCGAAAGGCTCTGTTAGGAACATGTGGAACAATTAGATCTCTGATGTATGATGGAGCTTGATTATTAAGGGCTTTGTATGTAAGAAGAAGGATCTTAAATTCTATTCTGGATTTAACAGGGAGCCAATGAAGGGAGGCTAAAACAGGAGAAATGTGATCTCTCTTTTTAATATTCATCAGAACTCTTGCTGCCGCATTTTGGATCAACTGAAGGCTTTTAATGGCATTTTGTGGACTACCTGATAGTAAAGAATTACAGTAGTCCAGCCTTGAGGTAACAAATGCATGGACTAGTTTCTCAGCATCACTCCTGGACAGGATGTTTCTAATTTTAGCAATATTCCGGAGGTGAAAGAAAGAAATCCTAGAAACCTGTTTAATATGGGATTTAAATGTCAAGTGTCGGTCAAAAATAATAATAATAAGGTTCTTTACGTTATTACTGGGGGCCAATTTAATTCCATCCAGATGAATTGATTGACTAATCAGTTTCTGTTTAAGAACTTCTGGTCCAAAGACAGCAACTTCTGTTCTGTCAGAATTTAAAAGCAAAAAGTTTAGGGTTGAATGCTTCAATGTTTTTTATATATTGTTTGACCTAATTTTCAAAAATAGAGAACAAAGGTTTTCGGTTAGTATAGCGACATATGTGGATATGCCATTTGGCAACAAGTAATATAAAATTAATCATGTGCAGTTTTTCTTCCTGAGGGTAATCAGTAAAGTCAAACAATATATGTTCAAAGCACAAAGAAAAATATGGCTTAATGAAAGTAGAAATATGTCTAAAAATATCTTCCCATAACTTGGTAGAGGGGGGACAAAACCAAAACTATACATCTTCAGGGTGTTCTCCACAGAAAGAGAAAGGGGAATCAATGTATTTTTTGAAATGTTTTAAAATGGTTTTGGAAGGGTAAAATCTATGAATAATTTTAAAAGAAACTTCCTTCACTTTATTAGTTAGCATAAATTTGGCCAATAACTTCCTAATCTTTTTCCTATTGAGGTTATTGACATGACAGTTCCAATAAGCTTCTACATATGGTTTGGTAACAACGTTTTTCTGGAAAAAAAGAGCGTATACAGTGATTGGAGTTGCGTGTGAATGAGAAACAAATTTGACAAATATCAGTTTTGGTTGGATCGTGTGGTCGAAGTTCTTAAATAAAAGAGATGAGAGAGATTCTTTCAGATATTTGGAGGTTTTAAACTTGGTTGATCAAGTAAGGAGGTACAGCGTCAACAGAGAAATGTGCAATACTGACCAGCCTTCCAAAACAAGACACAGAATTATATAGGTTCAGTAATCCTGACTCATATCAACATTACATCAGAAAACATTTCTTCAGTATGAGAACATTAGACTTGCAGGCTTCAGGCCCTTGATAGTGGAAACACAATCAATGTATGTCAGGAAGCCCTTAGATGTAAAAGAGAGTTGCTATGCCAACCCAGGATGTAAGAGCCTAACTCAGTAGAATTTGTCCTGACCCAAATTCATACAGTGTCAAATAATCAGATTGGTCACCATATCACAAGGAGCTGGCACACAGTAACTATCAGTACATGAAATACACAGAACTGTGATAAACCAAAAACACAACAAAAATAAATTATTAAGAATGGCTCACTTGAAACTACCACTAATGAGAAGGCAGGCAGTATATAAAAAACCCAGTACCAAATGATTTCATGCATTACATATCACAGTAAATTAACTTCTGAACAAAATTATGAGTTCTATGCATCCCTCCTGATGACAGTTATTGGACCCAATGCAAAACCACATTTAAAAAACCCAGGGGCGTAAGATGAACAACCTCCAAGCTATGGTCGTGTTTGTCGTCTCACGACTATTGGGTGAAAAAGAATGTGGCGACTCCTTTGCCCCCAAGGTAGCCCTTCTGCATCGCTTCATCATCAGTTAGGATGCCTAAAAAATAACTGCATAACAGAGAAGGAAAAAAACATTTTTAGGCAGTCAGTCAAGTACAGAATGAATGAGTAAAATAAATCTTAGCACAAATTGAAAATGTGTACTCTTCCCTCAAAATGAGACTTGCATCCACAGTGTGAATGCCAAAACCAAAGATCATCAGTCACTCATTGCCCAGCGCCAAAGTGACTCTTTAAAGAGGTTACACAAAACAGATCAGTAGTAATCAACAATAACAATAGACTCCTTTATAACAAAACCACAAGAAATTGAAATGTAAAAAAATTACTTCAACTTCAGTACTGATTAGGCATACCTCACTGCTCATAAATTATGCTATGGTAAATCATACAAGAATAAAACAAATTTATAATCCCCCCCCTTATTCATAGATTAATACGAATAAACAAAACAATGAAATAAATGAAAAAGGAAATAATGTTGAATAATAACAATGAACTGGAATTGAATAAAAAAATAAAAGGAAACATAACTGAAATCACATAAATGAACTGTCTAGAGAAGAAACAATAAATGAAATTGAATAATAATGAAATAATAATAAAAATATAATTGAAAAATTAAAATCAACCCCTTTGTCTCTCTGCTTTACCTGGGATGAGACCCTGCTAAATTTTCTTGGAACTGCCAGACTCACATGACTCACAGAAAAAACATCAGAAAACCTAATTCAGAAAGTGATTTAAATGTAATCGTCATTCACCTGCAGTCCAATTACTCATATAACTCGAGGTCGTCAGGCGTTTCCACGTCACATCCATCGTCTCCATCCCCTTCATTTCACCTTTCCCCTTCATCTCGCCTTTCGGCGTCTGCACCAGGTTTGTCCGCATCTGTCGACTCAGCCAGAAGTTTTGCTAACATCTGATGTGTAAAAGCTCTGTCAACCACTCTGATCACCAGACCTCTAATGCATGCAATGACACAACCACACACAGAGAAAACTGCGAATGCAGTTTGGGACTTCCCAAACACAGAAACAGCTAGTGATTTCCACTCACCCAATACAGAATCCAGCCAATCACCCAGACCTCCCAGATCTGTATTTACACCAGCATTCTTAGCAAGGCCCTCTTTCATGACTCTCAGGCCTTCTAAAGCTCTTGATACACTACCATCAGAGTCTGTGTTTCCGGGGATAAAGGTGTTGCATCTCCCCCCCAGCATCGCACACACTTCTCCCCTTTCTGCGGATAACACGTTGATAGCCATCCGGTTTTCCCATGCAAGCAGGGAGCAGCAAACTGGCAGCATTTAGTGCCATACATCTTCTCACTGTTATATTTGCAAGTTTAACAGAATTGATGAATACCTTAACCATCTTGCTGCCGATAGGTGTGATGTTCTCTGTTCCAATAAAATAATTGCAACGTTATGTGGGACAAATACAGTGAGAGGAGAGTACATCACTATGTCTCTAGAGGCTAAAACAGCCTTCTCAGCTGCCGGACGGCTCTTAAACAACCCGGGAGACCAGCTGCAACTGGATCAAGTTTAGCAGAGTAGTAAGCCACCAGACGTTTCAACCCACAATGTTCTTGCAAGAGCACAGAAACCATGCACCCATTTTTTTCATCAACCAAAAACGGTTTCTGTGGGTCTGGCAAAGCCAGAACTGGGGGGCTTTGCAATGCTTTATTCAGTTCCTCAAATGCTTGCAGTGCCTCAGGGCACCACTGGATGGCGTCAGAGGCTACCATATTTTTCCCATGTATCAGCTCAGACAGTGGTTTTTCTAATACTGTATAGTTTGGAATGAAATTCCTACAGTAAGAAAGGACATTAATTGTTTCTTGGTGACTGGTTTAGGAATCTGCTGCACCGCTTTGACTCTTTTAGTAGACAAAGACTTTGAGCCTTTTGAGACAACATGACCAAGAAAAATGACCTCTGACTTCACAAACTGCAGTTTTGCAGACTGCAGACAGATCATTCCAGGCTGCTGCTCCTCGCCTTTGGAATGAGCTTCCCCAGTCTCTGCAAATGTCAGAGTCCTTGGACAGTTTCAGGTAACAACTGAAAACTCATTTGTTTAGGCAGGCGTTTTCGCCTCACCCCACATAGCCCTTTGTGTATTATTTTAATGATGCTTTCTTTTGTACTTGTTTCTGGAACTGACTTGTATGTGTACTGCTCTCTGTGTATGTTTTTAATTGTGAAGCGCTTCGTGACCCTGGTCTGTGAAGGGTGCTATATAAATAAACTTTACTTACTTACTTACTTACTTACTTACTTACTTACTTACTTACTTTTGAAAGACTGGCTTTGTGTCCAAATGCATGCAAATGCTTCAACATAGCAATTGTGTCTGTTTCACACAGTTTTTCCGACGGTGTACACAACCAAAGATCATCCACATATTGGATTAACGCAGAACTGGGAGAAAGTTCTAGTCCATCTAAACTCTCTTTTAGTGCTAGGTGGTAGGAGACTCGATATGTCCCTGTGGTAGGCGGGAAAATGTATAACCCCTCCCTTCAAATTGAAAAGCAAACCAAAACTGACTCTCAGGGTCTACTGGCACACTGAAGAACGCATTACTCAGGTCAACAACTGAAAAATGAGTGGCTGATGGTGGGATCTGAGACAAAATCGTACACGGATTCATTGAACTGGCAGCTCAAGGTATTATGGATGCGCTAATTCGTTTTAAGTCTTGCACGAAACGCCATTCTTCACCTGTTTCTCTTGTTTTTTTTCACTGGAAAAATCGGACTGTGAACGGGGGAATCGGTGCATTCGACAATTATCCCAGATTTTAACAGAGCATCAAACACTGGTTTTATGCCCTTCACTGTTTCTTCTTTTAGGGGGTACTGACGTTGAACTGGGAGAAAAAATGATTTTTATGTGATTTTGACAGGATTACAACCCTTAATTAAACCCACGTCATATGAGTTTTTTGCCCACAAGTCAGATGAGACCTGCTGTAGGGGGAGGGGTATTTCTGCCTGTTTTGCTGCGGTATCTTTATGTAGAAATGCGTGGGATAGCATTTCCTCAGAGTCATCTGTTAAATTAACTACTCTGGTGACCTGCACTGGGTACTGAAATGGGCGTTTAAAAAGGTGTGCAGATTTTGAGTAAAAACACAGAGGTGTCGCGCTGCGTTTGTTCCCAATCAGAAACGGACTGAGCTCGGTGAACGAGTTTTTCCATTTCCCACTTTTCACCAGCCGGTTTAGAGAGGGAAATGTATGGCTCATGTTCTTGAAATCGGTAAAGTGTTCGCTGTTCAGGTGTGAGGCAGACATTCAGTGCAGCTGAATGTGTGTCCCAAAACACGGAGGTTATGTTCAGTGTGTCTGTGTCTGAGCTAAACCATGTCTGCTCATACTCTGTGTCCGGTCCTGTAGAAATGTGGGATGTGAAATGGAGCCCCGATAAGGTGGCAGCCCCCTCCCTGGGCTGCCACCTTATCTTGGTGTGGGGTTTGAGTGTCCCAATGATCCTAGGAGCTATGTTGTCCGGGGCTTTTGCTCCTGGTAGAATCACCCATGGCAATTTGGTTCTAGGTGAGGGATCAGACAAAGTGCAGCCCAAAAGACCCCTATGATGAAAACGATAGATGGACTCAGTGTTCCCTCGCCCGGACGCGGGTCACCGGGGCCCCCCTCTGGAGCCAGGCCTGGAGGTGGGGCACGTTGGCGAGCGCCTGGTGGCCGGGCCTTTACCCATGGGGCCCGGTCGGGCTTAGCCCGAAGAGGTAACATGGGCCCCCCTTCCCATGAGCTCACCACCTGTGGGAGGGGCCATAGGGGTCGGGTGCTGTGCAGGATGGGCGGCGGCCAGAGGCGGGGACCTTGCCGGTCCGATCCTCGGCTGCAGAAGCTGGCTCTCGGGACGTGGAACGTCACCTCTCTGGTGGGGAAGGAGCCGGAGCTGGTGTGCGAGGTTGAGAGGTTCCGACTGGACATCGTCGGACTCACCTCGGCGCACGGCTCTGGCTCTGGAACCCGTCTCCTCGAGAGGGGTTGGACTCTCTTCCACTCTGGGGTTGCCCCCGCTGAAAGGCGCCGAGCTGGGGTGGGCATACTTGTTGCCCCCCATCTTGGCGCCTGTACGTTGGGGTTTGCCCCGGTGAACGAGAGGGTAGCCTCCCTCCGCCTTCGGGTTGGGGGACGGGTCCTGACTGTTGTTTGTGCTTACGCGCCAAACAGCAGATTAGATTACCCACCCTTCTTGGAGTCTTTGGAGGGGGTGCTGGAGAGTGCTCCTCCTGGGGACTCCCTTGTTCTGCTGGGGGACTTCAACGCTCACGTGGGCAATGACAGTGAGACCTGGAGGGGTGTGGTTGGGCGGAATGGCCCCCCCGATCTGAACATGGTTTATTGGACTTCTGTGCTCGTCATGGATTGTCCATAACAAACACCATGTTCAAGCATAAAGGTGTCCATATGTGCACTTGGCACCAGGACACCTTAGGCCGCAGCTCAATGATCGACTTGGTTGTCGTCTCATCTGATCTGCGGCCGCATGTTTTGGACACTCGGGCGAAGAGAGGGGCAGAGCTGTCCACCGACCACTACCTGGTGGTGAGTCGGCTCCGGTGGTGGGGGAGGACGCCGGACAGACCTGGAAGGCCCAAACGTGTTGTGAGGGTCTGCTGGGAACGTCTGGCAGAGTCTCCTGTCAGAAGGAGCTTTAACTCGCACCTCCGGCAGAACTTTGAACACGTCCCGGGGGAGGCGGGGGACATCGAGTCCGAGTGGACCATGTTCCGCGCCTCCATTGCCGAGGCGGCTGACCGAAGCTGTGGCCGCAAGGTGGTCGGTGCCTGTTGCAACCCCCGAACCCGCTGGTGGACACCGGCGGTAAGGGATGCTGTCAGGCTGAAGAAGGAGTCCTTCCGGGTCTTTTTGGCTTGTGGGACCCCTGAAGCAGCTGATAGGTACCGACAGGCCAAGCGGGATGCGGCTCGGATGGTTGCTGAGGCAAAAACTCGGGCGTGGGAGGAGTTTGGAGAGACCATGGAAAACGACTTCCGTACGGCTTCGAAGCGATTCTGGTCCACCATCCGGCGTCTCAGGGGGGGAAAGCGGTCTTCCACCAACACTGTTTACAGTGGGGATGGTGTGCTGCTGACCTCGACGCGGGACGTTTTGGGTCGGTGGATGGAATACTTCGAAGACCTCCTCAATCCCACCAGCACGCCTTCCAATCTGGAAGCAGGGTTTGGGGACTTGGGGTCGGGCTCTCCAATCTCTGGTGCTGAGGTCACCGAGGTCGTTAAAAAGCTCCTCGGTGGCAAGGCTCCGGGGGTGGATGAGATTCGACCGGAGTTCCTCAAGGCTCTGGATGTTGTGGGGCTGTGTTGGTTAACACGGCTCTGCAATATTGCGTGGACATCGGGGGCAGTTCCCTTGGATTGGCAGACCGGGGTGGTGGTCCCCCTGTTTAAAAAGGGGGACCACAGGGTGTGTTCCAACTACAGGGGGATCACACTTCTGAGCCTCCCTGGTAAGGTCTATTCAGGGGTTCTGGAGAGGAGGGTCCGACGGATAGTCGAGGCTCGGATCCAGGAGGAACAATGCGGTTTTCGTCCTGGCCGTGGAACACTGGACCAGCTCTACACCCTCAGCAGGGTCCTGGAGGGTGCGTGGGAGTTCGCCCAACCGGTCTACATGTGTTTTGTGGACTTGGAGAAGGCGTTCGACCGTGTCCCTCGGGGGGCCCTGTGGGGGGTGCTCCGGGAGTATGGGGTACCGGGCCCCTTGATACGGGCTGTTAGGTCCCTGTACGACCAGTGCCAGAGTTTGGTTCGCATTGCCGGCAGTAAGTCGGGCTTGTTTCCAGTGAGAGTTGGACTCCGCCAAGGTTGCCCTTTGTCACCGATCCTGTTCCTAACTTTTATGGACAGGATCTCTAGGCGCAGCCAAGGCGTTGAGGGGATCCGTTTTGGTGGCCTCAGGATCGGGTCTTTGCTTTTTGCAGTTGATGTGGTCCTGTTGGCTTCATCGGAGCGTGATCTACAGCTTTCGCTGGAGCTGTTCGCAGCCGAGTGTGAAGCGGCTGGGATGAGAATCAGCACCTCCAAATCCGAGGCCATGGTCTTGAGCCGGAAAAGGGTGGGGTGCCTCCTCCGGGTCGGGGATGGGGTCCTTCCCCAAGTGGAGGAGTTTAAGTATCTGGGGGTCTTGTTCACGAATGAGGGAAAAATGGAGCGGAAGATCGATAGACGGATTGGTGGGGCATCTGCAGTTATGCAGGCGCTCTACCGGTCTGTCGTGGTGAAGAGAGAGCTGAGCCAAAAGGCGAAGCTCTCGATTTACCGGTCGATCTACGTTCCTACCCTCATCTATGGTCACGAACTCTGGGTGGTGACCGAAAGAACGAGATCACGGATACAAGCGGCTGAAATGAGTTTCCTCCGCAGAGTGTCTGGGCTCTCCCTTAGAGATAGGGTGAGAAGCTCAGTCATCCGGAGGGGGCTCAGAGTAGAGCCGCTGCTTCTCCACATCGAGAGGAGTCAGTTGAGGTGGCTCGGGCATCTGGTTAGGATGCCTCCTGGACGCCTCCCTGGTGAGGTGTTTCAGGCACGTCTCACCGGGAGGAGGCCCAGGGGAAGGCCCAGGACACGCTGGAGGGACTATGTTTCTCGGCTGGCCTGGGAGCGCCTTGGGGTTCCTCCCGAGGAGCTGGAACAAGTGGCTGGGGAGAGGGAAGTCTGGGTCTCTTTGCTTAGGCTGCTGCCCCCGCGACCCGACCCCGGATAAGCGGAAGAAAATGGATGGATGGATGGATGGTGAAATGGAGGTAAAAACAGATGCTGGACTCACCAGATTCTGAGCTGAATCGAGGAGGGATTTTGCTGTGGTACCTGCTATCAGCTTCCACTCATATTCATGTTTGCGGTCGTGAGGGCTGCATTTCACTGCCGTCAAGACTGAGTCCTACTGAGCTGGTACCACTTGGATGCCTTGTGGTGATGAAAAAAAGAGTAATATTTAGTTTGCACATCAGGTCTCTTCCTAATAAATTTACAGGACATTGTTGAGAAATCAGAAAACCATGTTTGAAAATTGGCCCCCCTCCTAGCAGACAACGAAGAGGGCAGCTAAAACGTTCTTTTACAACCTGACCGGAAACATAGATAGAAAAAACATGGTTGCCTCTCATTTTTGAATGTGGTTGTAGTGCCCTGTTTTCAGAACCGAGTGAGTGGCTGTCAAGTCCACCATGAACTGCACAGGTGATCCTGAAATATTTAGAGACAGAATAGGTAAGGCCTTGTATGTTTCTGAAGTGATATGAGCATACGTACCAGTTGGTGTCTGTTGTTGTTTCTCTAAATGTTCAATGGCTTCTGTAGTCAAGGTGTGAGGGTTAGTTTTATTAATGCAGAAAGCAGGTTTTTCCTTGCAAAGACCAGAAGTTTCATTGGAAATTGCAGATTTTCATTGCAAACAGTAGGTTTTTTGTCACAAAAATGTGATTTGATGTGTGTGTTTGTGTGCATGGCTCTTTCATGCAGATATCAGGGTTAGGTAAGCTTCCAGTTAGCTTGCTGGCATCTGCAGCTTTCAACTTCTTTTTGATTACTCGCCGGATTTTGGCTCTGGTGGGGCGAAACATCATACAGAATTCCTCCAGCTCTGTTGCAAACTGTTTTCCGTTTCCAACTATTTCCGGCAGTCGTTCAATGGCTTCCTCCATATCACGGTCAGACCAGGGACGAAAAACCATCACTGGCCCATTATTCCCTGCAACTTCCAACATGGGAGCCGACAAGATATAGTTATCGCTTGTGTAAGGCTTACCTCCGAAGAATTTCGCTCTGCTGAGGTCCTGCTGTCTTTTCCTCTTGTTGTAGAGGACGGGGGAGGAGAGCAAGATGGCAGCTTGTTGACGAATTGATTTGATGTGCGGTACTCCGGATTGGTGTGCTCTGCTGCTTGAGGTTCAGCTGCTTGAGCGATGGCAGGTGGATCAGGCTGTCGCTCTGGTTTGGGCTCGGCCTTTGCTGACGCTCCGCTGCGTGCCTCTGGTTGCCCTGGCTGCCAATCATCTTTGGGACCCACCTCTGCTTGCTCGGGATTGGCTGCTTCTCCCTTCACATCTTCCGTAGTCGTCGTTTATTGGTGCGTCGGTGGAGCGCAGTCCAAGTCTGGATCAGGATTTGTCATCGAGAGAGCTTGTAGATCTCCAACCATGTCCTCGTCTGAAACATAAGAAGGAGGTCAAGGCAGATTGTGTGTAGATCTTGCCACCCCAGGACGTGAAAGTCTGACATGTTAATTTGTTTTGAATTCTACAATTGCGCTGCTCTGGGTGGGTGCATGTTGGAGTGGCTCTGTTGGCTACATATAAATTTTGGTTTTATGTACATTGGTTCCTCTTTTTTTCTTGAGGAAGATTGTATTTTTTTTATCTGTATACTTTCTAGTTTTTGGTGCTATGAAGCTGGAAGGATTTTTGGTGTAACTTTTTCACTTTTTGACAACTTGTTATGATGCGTAACCATGGCAACAATGTGGTTTACAGCCAGGAGCAGCTGATTAACATCGCCAAAGCTGAAATAGTACCTCAACTGAAGCCACAAATCCCTGATGAGTTGATAAGGAGGAGACGTGGATGCAGAGCAGGAGCGAAAAGGAGACAGAGAAAGAGGAAGTTCAAGCCATCCCTTCCATCGATCAACGTAAGATCACTGGCTAACAAGATGGATGAACTCCAAGCCCTTACAAGGACTCAGTCAGAGTACCAGGAATGCAGTGTTATGTGTTTTACGGAGACGTGGCTGCTGGATAATATCCCCGACTCCAATGTCTCTCTACCAGGCTTCCTGACTGTACAAGAAGACAGAGATCTGAAAACGAGCAGGAAAAGAAAAGGAGGTGAAGTAGCAGTGCTTGTCAACAACAGATGGTGTCATCCAGGACATGTTACTGTGAAGTTTCGTCTCTGCAGCCCAGATGTCGAACTCTTGGCAGTAAGTTTTCGGCCAAGAGTTTATTATTTGCCAAGAGAGTTCACCAGTGTAATTTTGGCAGTTGTTTACATTCCATCTTCAGCCATTGCCGACAATGCATGTGATGTCATCAGTTCCGTTGTTGCTAAGCTACAGACACAGCACCCCAATGCATTTGTGGCAATATCTGGTGATTTTAATCATGCCTCGCTCTCTACTACACTTCCAACATTTCAACAGTTTGTCAGCTGCTCCACAAGAGGAAACAAGACCTTGTATTTGTTTTATGCAAATATAAAGAATGCATACATATCCAAACCAAGACCTCCTTTGGGGCTATCAGATCGCAATCTTGTTTTTCTCTGTTTAGAATATAAACCACTTGTTCAGAGGCAACCTGTTACAAAGAATACTGTGAGAAAATGGTCACAGGAAGCTGGAGAAGCCCTGCAGGGTTGTTTTGAGACCACAAACTGGATGACTCTTTGCCAAGCCCATGGAGAGGACATCAATGCCATGACTGAGTGTGTGACTGACTATATATACTTCTGTGTGGACAACATCATCCCCACCAGAACAGTGAGATGCTTCCCTAATAACAAACCCTGGATCACCAGTGACCTGAAGGAACTGCTAAACAAGAAAAAAAGAGCCTTCAGGGAGGGAGACAGGGAATTATTGAGGAGGATACAGAAGCAACTGAAGGTCAAGATCAGAGACAGCAAGGAGGCATACAGGAAGAAGCTGGAGAACAAACTACAGAGGGACAATATCCGAGATGTCTGGTCAGGAATGAGAAAGATCACAGGCTTTAAGGACAGGAAGGATTGTATAGATGGAAGTCTGGACAGAGCCAATGAACTGAACACATTCTTCCACAGGTTCAGTTCAGGAACTAGCTCAGCATCTTCCTCTCCTGATCCCAGCCAAACAGAAATCCCACTCTCCTCTGATCAACAGCTTTCCTGTTACACCTCAGATGTTTTATCCTTCACCTCAGCCATGGACTCTTCTGATTCCAAAAGTTTGACTTCAACCAAGTCAGGAAATGGTGCTACCCCCTTTGCCTCCCCCTCCCACTTCTCTTTCTCCAAAAGTCAGGTGAAGAGGCAGCTGGAGAAACTGAACCGGAACAAGGCTGCAGGTCCAGGTGGTGTCAACCCCAGAGTCCTGAAGGCCTGTGTTGAGCAGCTCTGTGGGTTTCTGCAGCACCTCTTCAACCTTAGCCTAAATTAGGAGAAGATTCCAGTGTTGTGGAAGACATCCTGCCTTGTTCCAGTATCAAAAAGAACTCACCCATCAGTCATCAATGACTATAGGCCTGTTGCCCTGACATCCCACATCATGATGGTCCTGGAGAGACTCCTGTTGGCACCCCTGAGTAAGCATACAAGAACGTATCAGGACCCACTGCAGTTTGCTTATTGCTGTGGAGTTGGAGTTGAAGATGCCATCATACACCTGCTTCAACCAACCCACTGTCATCTGGACAAAGCAGGCAGCACTGTGAGGATCATGTTCTTTGATTTCTCCAGTGCATTTAACACAGTTCAGCCTAATTTGCTTTGTGAAAAACTCCTAAAGACACAGGTGGAGCCCTCAACAATCGCGTGGATCAATGACTACCTGACCAACAGACCACAATTTGTGAGACTGAAGAATTGTTTCTCAAATCAGGTGGTCAACAGCACAGGAGCACCACAGGGGACCGTACTCTCACCAATCCTTTTCACTCTGTACACCTCAGACTTCCAGTACAAATCAGAGACCAGTCATTTGCAGAAATACTCAGATGACTCTACAATTGTCGGGTGTATCAGAGATGGACAAGAAGCTGAATACAGAGAGCTGGTGGACCGCTTTGTGACATGGTGTGGAAACAATCATCTCACCTTGAATGTTAACAAAACAAAGGAGATGATTGTAGATTTCAGAAGAAACAGGGATAAGTCAAACACTGTTTCCATCATGGGAGAAGAAGTGAAGTTGGTTGAGGGGTATCAATACCTCGGAGTTCACCTTGACAACAGACTGGACTGGAGACTGAACAGTGAAGCCGTCTACAAGAAGGGACAGAGCAGACTGTACTTCTTGAGGAAGCTTAGGTCCTTCAAGGTTTGCAGCAAGATGCTGCAGGTCTTCTACAAGTCTGTTGTGGAGAGTGTAATCTCTTCAGCCGTCATCTGTTGTGGTAGCAGCATCAGAGCCAGGGATTTAAAAAGGCTAAACAACCTGATAAAGAAGGCTGGTTCTGTTCTTGGGACAACTGTGGAACATCTGGATATGATGATGCAAAGAAGGATTCTTCATAAAATCAAAAAAAATTATGGACAACCCTGAGCATCCTCTTTATGAGACTGTCATACAACAACAGAGCGTCTTCCGTCGGAGTCTTCTTCAGTTTCACTGCAATACAGACCGCTACAGGAAATCCTTCCCACAGCTATAATCATCTACAACAACTCCTTAAAGAATTAATTAAATGAGCTATACCAACACTTAATTTCCCTCTGGGATCAATAAAGTATTTTTGAATTTGAATTGAATTTGAATTTGAATTTGAATTTGAATTTGAATTTGAATTTGAATTTAATTGAATTGTTTTTGTGAGATCAGCAGGCACGGGTGGTTTTTTTCTGAAAATGTGTCTGCTTCTTATTTTGTTTACGTGTGGAGCGATCAGGTTTTAAAGACATATTATCAGTTCTTCCTGTCACAGTGCCAGAAATATCCACCCCCTAAATTTCTAAAACCCACTTTTCGCTCGCAGCATTTTGCTTCATCCATCCAGGTCTCCCAACAACGTTTAAGCTTTTCAAACTTTTTATAGTCAGTACCCCGCACAAACATAGTATTTTTAAGCCTTTCCCACTCTAAGTCTATTTTTTCCCTATTTTTTCCAGCTCAGATACCTCTAAACTGCCCCCGATCGGAAAGTTCCACTCAGATATCCAGAAATTAATATTCTCCAAGATTTCCTTCCCATACTTTTCAGCCATTAAACGACATATTTTGCTGTCTGGTGGAGGAGAACTTGAGTTTACAAACCCCATTTTTCTGCGCCGAACACTTGCTATTTTATTTATATTTTAACCTGCAGGAACACTTTCTTTTTTCGGCTAAAAAGCTAAAAAAACTACCAGCTGATTAATTAATTGAGATTAATTTACAGCCCCAGTGAGTTCAGAGAACCATACATAAACAACCAACGCTCTTATTTATATACTCGTTACAAAGCGAAAGTATATGAAAAAGTGCTACCTCTTTTTCCCCAATAGACAAATTAATTTTATGGAAGAAATCAATCTCACCGTTTGTCCTTCTCCCAAGGAGAGAACGGATTTGGATTTCCAGGCGGTCAGTCTGAAACGAGAGGAGCCAAGTCCCTTCCTGCTCCTAAAAAGGGCTAATCGGAAGTCTTGAAGGGCCGGCGGCTGCTCCTTTGTGACTCCTTGGCGGCTCTCGGCCAGTCCTTCTGCATGCTGGAACCCACGTTGAGCGTCAAATTGTGGTTGAAGTTCTTAAATAAAAGAGATGAGAAAGATTCCTTCAGATATTTGGAAGTGTTAATACAAACTTGGTTGATCAAGCAAGGCGCATCAACAGAGAAATGTTCAATAATGACCTGCCTTCCAAAACAAGACACAGAATTATATAGGTTCAGTAATCCTGACTCCTATCAACATGACATCAGAAATCATTTCTTCAGTGTGAGAACATTAGACTCGCAGGCTTCAGGCCCTTGAATAGTGGAAACACAATCACTGTATGTCAGGACGTCCTTAGATGTAAAAGAGAGTTGCTATGCCAACCCAGGATGTAAGAGCCTAAATCAGTAGGATTTGTCCTGACCCAAATTCATACAGTGTCAAATGATCAGATTGGTCACCGTATCACAAGGAGCTGGCACACAGTAACTATCAGTACATGAAATACACAGAACAGATCATTCTTAATAATTAATTTTCCATAACAATCGATAGGTAAAAATATTGGACTCTGTGTCGCAATACTTTTTTTATTTATTAATTTTTATCCCACGGTTTTTTTCCATTTTTTTTCAACCAGTGCTCCTACCTAGTTCCAGTCCTGGGGTTCTGCTCTCCCTCTGCCAGCCTTGGGAGGGCCCTGCACTGAAACCCAAGCCTTCTTCATGCTTGGGGAGTGCTTTTCATGCTTGTATCCGTGATCTTGTTCTTTCGGATGTTGAGGGTAGGAACATAGAACAACCAGTAAATTGAGAGCTTCGCCTTTCAGCTCAGCTCTCTCTTCAACACGACAGACCGGTACAGCGCCCGCATCACTGCAGACGCCCTACCAAGCCCCCTATCGATCTCCCACTCCATTTTTCCCTCATTCGTAAACAAGAACCCCAGATACTTAAACTCCTCCACTTGGGGAAGGACCTCATCCACGACCCGTAGAGGGCACCCCACCCTTTTTCCGGCTCAAGACCATGGCCTCGGATTTGGAGGTGCTGATTCTAATCCCAGCCGCTTCACACTCGGCTGCGAACCGCTCCAGCGAAAGCTGTAGATCACGTTCCGATGAAGCCAACAGGACCACGTCATCTGCAAAAAGCAGAGAGCCGATCCTGAGGCCACCAAAGCGTATCCACTCAACACCTTGGCTGCGCCTAGAAATCCCATCCATAAAAGTTATGAACAGGATTGGTGATAAAGGGCAACCTTGGCAGAGTCCAACTCTCACCGGAAACAAGCCCGACTTACTGCCAGCAATGCGAACCAAACTCTGGCACCAGTCGTACAGGGACCTAACAGCCCGTATACTCCGGTAGTATACTGCCCCATACTACCGGTGTACCCCCGAACAGGGCTCCCCGAGGGACACGGTCGAACGCCTTCTCCAAGTCCACAAAACACATGTAGACCGGTTGGGCGAACTCCCACGCACCCTCCAGGACCCTGCTGAGGGTGTAGAGCTGGTCCAGTGTTCCGTGGCCAGGACGGAAACCGAGTGAGTTGAAGCTCCTTCTGACAGGAGACTCTGCCAGACGTTCCCAGCAGACCCTCACAACATGTTTGGGCCTTCCAGGTCGGAGCCGACTCACCACCAGGTAGTGGTCAGTGGACAGCTCAGCCCCTCTCTTCACCCGAGTGTCCAAAACATGCGGCCGCAGATCAGATGAGACGACAACCAAGTCGATCATCGAGCTGCGGCCCAGGGTGTCCTGGTGTCAAGTGCACATATGGACACCTTTATGCTTGAACATGGTGTTTGTTATAGACAATCCATGACGAGCACAGAAGTCCAATAACAAAACACAGCTCGGGTTCAGATCGGGGGGCCATTCCGCCCAACCACACCCTTCCAGATCTCACTGTCATATCCCACGTGAGCGTTGAAGTCCCCCAGCAGAACAAGGGAGTTCCCGGGAGGAGCACTCTCCAGAACCCCCTCCAAAGACTCCAAAAAGGGTGGGTTATCTGATCTGCCGTTTGGCGCATAAGCACAAACAATAGTCAAGACCCATCCGCCTACGGGTGGGCAGATGGGTCCTGACTATTGTTTGTGCTTAAGCGGGGCTACCCTCTCGTTCACCGGGGTAAACCCCAATGTACAGGTGCCGACATGGGGGGCAACAAGTATGCCCACCCCAGCTCAGCGCCTCTCAGCGGGGGCAACTCCAGAGTGGAAGAGAGTCCAACCCTTCTCGAGAAGACAGGTTCCACAGCCAAAGCCGCGCGTCGAGGTGAGTCCAACGATGTCCAGTCGAAACCTCTCAACCACGCACACCAGCTCCGGCTCCTTCCCCACCAGAGAGGTGACGATGCAGGTCCCAAGAGCCAGCTTCTGCAGCCGAGGATCGGACCGCCAAGGTCCCCCCCTTCGGCCGCCACCCATCCTGCATAGCACCCGACCCCTATGGCCCCTCCCACAGGTGATGAGCTCATAGGAAGGGGGATCCATGTTACCTCTTCGGGCTAAGCCCGACCGTGCCCCATGGGTAAATGCCCGGCCACCAGGTGCTCGCCAGCGTGCCCCGCCTCCAGGCCTGGCTCCAGAGGGGGGGCCCTGGTGACCTGCATCCGGGCGAGGGAACACTAAATCCATTTGCCGTATTCATCATATGGGTCTTTTATCATAAAATCTTGATATGAAATAAAAGAACCATCTGGGTTAAATAATTGATGAACCAATGGTATATTTTGATTGTACCAAGAGGAGAAGAATAAGGATTTGTTTCTGAGCGTGGTATCTTTATTGTTCCATATATAGAATCTGTGTGGGGAAAAAATGTGTTTGTAATTTAATGATTAGGAAAGAAGCAACTGTTTATGGAAGGAAAATAGTTTTGAGGGGATTTTTTTCAACATTATACCTACGTAGTAAAAGGAAATTCAGGTCTCCTAATATTTTCAACATTATAATTACATAGTAAAAGGAAATTCAGGTCTCCTAATTTCGAGAAGATACATTTTGGAATAAAGTTCCAAATTGAGGATGAATTCTTAATGAATTGTTTGAGCCAATTAATTTTAAAAGTATTATTTAAACTGTGAACGTCTAAAAAGCTAAGACCTCCGTTGTCATACAAGTTCATTATAACAGATCTTTTAAAGGAGGGGTGGCATGTTCTTCTTCTGCAGAAAGAGCAATTCTGAGGTCCAGTACATCAATAATTTTACCTGAAATATATCTGTAAGTTCAATAAATGATTTATACTACCAATTTGAAATTTTGCACTCACAGCATGCCCGCACTGAACCCCTTGAAATTAGGTGCATGTCTCTTTAAGTGTCTCGGACATGGCCCCTTCAACACGCTGTTGTCAACGTCATCACAACATTCTCCAGTCGCATGGGGACGAAGCATTACAGTACTGTAGCATCGGTGCGCTGGACTTTTGGAATACAGGCATATCTTTCGGTTTACTATGGCCATGCAGGACATGGTACAAGCATATGCATTGATCCCGTCTCTGACCCTGAAAGTGAAATATTGGATGGACAGGACCGCGTTCAGCGGCTCATTCAAGAGCTATTACTTTCCACAGGTGCTACCTGATTGCTGCTGACGACGCTCTGCTACTGCTCTGGGAGTGGGGGAGGGAGGGCTGTGGAGAGACGTGTGGCGGTAATGAAAATTTAGGGGCGTTGCTGGGAGGTTATGGCGTTCCTAGGAGGACCCTGGCGTTCAGTGCTCAACATGGAGGCCACGTCGACATGCAACATTGTTGCATGTTGTGAGGGCCACCTCCATTTCTGAACAAAACCTCACCTGTCTGTTTGTCCCTGATCCACTTTGTGTTAATTGTGTTTAATTTCACATATTGTTGTTTTCTAAGATCTGTAGTAGTTAGTTGCATGCTTTAGAATTGATGGGAATTACTGACGAAATGTTTTGGCTGTAAGGTTGATCTATTTTCTAAATAAATTCCCCTTAGCTTAAAGAGAAGTGGTCTGTGTTTAAATGGTGTATATGTACAATTATTGTCCACAGCGTGTTAATTTACACCTTCAAGAAGAGACTGGATGTCTGGTCTTCTAATACAGACAGGCTGCTCCGAATATTAATCGATTAAAATTGAAGCTCATCAATAATTATATTATTAAATTATTGATCATAATTATGAATGGTTATGTAAATCAGACAAAACTCGCTCACTCTGTGTCACAACACAGGTGAGAAGCCGTTCCAGTGGGGGATGTGTCCATCTTGGACAGATTGAGATGATCTAGGCACACCTCTTTTCCCTCGATGATGACACGGGTGCCAGATAAGTATGCATTTTTACCTTCTTTCTTTGCAGCTTCAATCATTGGCCAGAGCTTGTTTCACAGTGCTTTGTCTTCAGTTGTTAAATCTTTGGTGAACCTCAGCTTGTTGTTTCTAAGAAAGTCGCTCTTCTTGGCAGCCCTCCACAGCAGGTCTCTTGCAGATCCATGGGAAAGCGGATGATAGTTCTCCTGGGCCTGTTTGATGATCCTTTGCTCCTCCCCAGGCGGTGAACATTATCAATACGATCTGCAATTTTGTGCTGAGGGTCGGGAACCAGAACACAGCAGATGTTGATCACTTTTGCCTTAATGTCTTGGGGGCTATCTTCAGGAACACCATGAAGTCTGAGGTTCCATCTGCGTCCGTATCTTTCAGCCTCATTATGTTTGAGCTGTAGCTCTGTTATTTGTTGGTCATATCTTTCATTAACAGTTTTCACCATTTTCAATCTGATTTTAATGAGTCAAAAGCAAAATCAACAGATTTCTTCAGGGCCTCAATGCTCATTGTGTTATTAGCAATCATAGCATCCAGGTTATCTGCACGTATACTAATTGCGTCTACAATATTGTCCTACAGTTCTGCTAGAGACATATTGGCTTTTTGTTGTTGTTTTTTAGGTTTGGCTGGTGTGTCAGGGGCGAATGGTGGCAGGATCTTGACCGTGTTGGAAGCAGAGACAGCATAGTCATGCTCAGTGCCAGCAGGGCTGCTAGCAGAAGTGGCTGAAGTTAGCAAGCCAGATTACTTTCTCTGAGCAGTAAGCAGAACTCCAAAAACCATACCTTCTTTGTAGGCAGGAGGGTCTTTTCTTTGCGTTTAGTTCCTTGATCATTTGGCTTCATGACACTGGAAGTTGGCAGTCCACTGACCGCACCAATGACACTAATGATGTCCTAGCTGAATTTGCTTGTTTTGAACAGCAGAGAGGAGCAGTAAAGTTAATCCTGGGACAACGGTCTGAGTTTTAAAGTTAGGAGATTGTTTTGAAAAAGTCAATGAACAGGTTGTGCATTATATTAGAGGTCAAAATATAATCTAGGGGTCGGAATTTAAAAACATTGTTCAGCAGCAAGAACTCGCGTCTGCCTCAGTCACCATCTTGCACGCCACCCTTTCAAAAGGATAGTGGAAAACGTTTGAAGATTTCCTGGTGCCGTGGAGCATCTGTTGTTGATGTCATCACATCACGTTGCGTTCCTCATCCAGCCACTGATTGTATCCAAACTTTGTGTGTCCTGTCCAAACACTCATTCCAGTTTCACAGAATCACACAACTGTCACCTCTTGACTGTGGGGCTAAAAGAAAAAACTGTGGATCTTCACTTGCCGGACTCTATCTTGTATTTATGTTTGCAGTACCATTTTCAGACACTTGGGTGGAGAGTTGTTTTGTTCTGTAACTCGGTGTGTGAATTATACAGCAATACAACGAATTGTCTGAGCAGTTCTTTTTTTTAGTTTTGTCAGTTCTTTCAAAAAATATCAAAGGGTGTATATTGTTTGATATATGTCCTTGTGTGATTGACATATACAAAACCCAAATCAATATTATTAATAACCACACACACACACAAAACTATCCTACAAGTCAGGATGGAGACCTGACTGGCACCCCATAACCCTGTTGGAAACCTATTTTCTACAAGTGAACTGAACAGACTGGTGGACGGCTGGGAGCCATTTCAAAGACCACATTTCCCAGCAATCCTGGCAGTGACCCCCAACACACTCCTATTGGTCTGTGACCACCCATGGTGACATCATTGATGACATCACGGCCAAAGGGGCTATAAGAGTAGTTGCGCCAATTTTCAAACTGTTCTCAAGCCAGAAGTTTCAGAGAGAAACTAAGGCTCAACAGAGGACATCTCACCGGTGAAGATTCTCTTTTGTTCTGACCTGCTGGACCGGGAAAGAACTCATTTCAAAGCTTCGGAGTGCTCACCCCGTTTGCGTAACCAGGGTGCGTGATATAAGAACAGTTCTGTTATGGAAAAAAAATATCTCAGGGTTTCCATAATAAAGAAGACTTGAGTCCCAGAAGGCGTTAAAGTATTTTATACAAACAATGCCAATCTTTTTTTACAACACCAATCCTTTTTTCAATGCCATCTTTTTTCTCAGCTTCATTCAGGTGATACTGTTTTGACGCTTGTGTGTGCACGCGCATGAGGGGCGGAGCTTCAGCCCCCCATATGTTTGCATGAACGAGGCAGGAGGGAAACTCCGACTGTCCGAGTGGGATCAACATTTTCTTTGCTTCTAATGTGGTTTGTGGAAGGTGATAATCTGCAGTTGGGGACCCGATTTATGACAGTCTTTCTGTAGTCTTTTGAATCAAACATGTTTGATATTATCGCAAGTCCTAGTGTAGTCGTTGTGACGTAAATCAATCAGCAACCAATAAAGCTGTTCTCACACAAGCGGAAGCACGAAGCTACAGAGCCCGGGAGGGTTCAGGTGCAGAAATAATTTTTGTGGGGTAAGAATCTGTACCCTTGGTTTATTAAACCATGCGCATGGAGTCGTAATCTGTTCCCTCCGTTCATTCAACTATGTGACCGTGTGGGGGTCCTGTCCAGCCAGGGTACACTTCACAGTGTACCCTGGCTGTTTGGGGTTGGACTTGGCACAATGGTTAATAAGCAGGGTTACATCACTGATGATGGTGGGTTCAAATCCCGTTTATGATATTGTCTTGCACCTTGCCACATATCAAATTTTTTTTGTTCCTGCGGGAAAGTAGGCTATAAACATAGGTGTCATATTTATAAATAACAGTTTTGTAGCCACCTATGGAGCCTGGCAGGGTCTATACACAACAAATACAATATTTGTGTTCCATGGTTGAGTAATGGGCCATAAATTACAAAGTGTATGCTAACCATCCCCCTGGAATACAGGCACAAACCAGCGCTATCTGTGCATCTGCATGGAGCAAGTGGTACAGCATAAACACCTTGCATTAAAAAGATATAAGTTAACCAGTTACTTGATGATACAGTACCCACTTTGAATGCAAGTCTTTATTTGACATAACATTAAACTTGGCAAAGAATGCTACAACATTCGCACATAAAGAAACTATATAATGCTGAGCATAATGGGAAGAATTATGCGGGAAGCTAAAATAGCCTAGGTGTAGTCTTAAATAGTGTCCCAACAAGATTCAGTGTTTATAAAATCTTTAGTCTGAGACTAAAAAACTGTTAACCCAAGTCTTTAGATGTGAGCTGATAATCTTTAAGAATCTTTTCTAAATCGTTTCAAAGTCTGTAGGGCATAATGTGGTTTGTGGAATAATAAGAAAAAAATAAGATATAAACGGTTTCTTCTCAGTTTGCCATGGTAGTTGGCGCGCATTACCGCCACCTTCTGGTTTAGAGTGTGTGTCACAATTACGTTTTGCAATCTAATAAAAAAAACGAGTTGTCAGTGTTGTTAGCTTTGCTTACACCAGTCTTAATTGATTTGTTAACGTTATTGACATGTATTGTAAATATGTATTGTGGATCTGAAATTAATACAGTTATTTAATATGGTATAGCCTATATAGTGTGTATTTACATCCCTTCATACCACACTGTCTGTAATGAGGAGAACCTCCAACAAAGACAGGCTACACAAGCATAAAACTTTATCACAAAGACTCCTAGTCTACTGGTCAGTAGAAGAAACTGAGAAGAAACCGTTGATGTATTTTTTTCTTCCACAAACCACATTATTAGCAATGTAAATGTCCTGTTGTTTCTCGCGTCTCGCCTCGGAAAGTCGGAGTTTCCCTCCTGCCTCGTTCATGCAAACATATGGGGGGCTGAACCCCCGCCCCTCATGCGCGTGCACACACAAGCGTCAAAACAGTATTACCTGAATGAAGCTGAAAAAAAGGATGGAATTGAAAAAAAGATTGGTACTGAAAAAAAGATTAGCATTGTAAAAAAAAGATTAGCATTGTAAAAAAAAAGAAAATTTGAAAACTTTAGTTTTTTATTTCAATGCATATACATAGAGTTTCATAGAAAAAAAATCACTTTCAATACAAAAATTTTCACTAGATTTATTGCAGATTCAAAATTAATATTTTCAGTTACAATAATATTTTTCAATGTCAATATTTATTTTCAGTTTCATTTCAAGGTGATACTGTTCTGATCCCATACTTGTCCTCTTACCCTAGATGCATTCACTAAACAGAGAAGATACACTTAATTCCTAATTACATAACAATTTTCCACCACAATTCCAAGACAGTTCGTTAGACGTCAATCTGCAAGCTGTCGGCTTCTATCATAATGTGCTCTGCAACTCACTTCCTGCTCAGAGAGGTGGGGGCGCCGAACTCCAAAACCCCAGCGGAATCTGTTTCAAAATAAGACCCAGAACTGAGAGACAGAGAGTAACAAAAATACACACAATCAGATATCTGATTTGAAGAGGACGCACCTGCAGATGGGAGTCAGACAAGATCTGACTCGCTGTTCTACAAGGCTGTACCATTTTTATTTGAAAAAGAACAAAGAACATATCACATGACTCCTCTCTCCTCCTTCTACATCTTGACAGGTCATTTATTTTCTCCAGGTCTCTTGACCTTACCATGAACTGGGTTATAACATGAACTAGAGTTATAGCTGATCCTCCCTGCTTTCAATTCATATCTTTACTCAAGAGTTTGTTTACTTAAAACCTTCAACCCTATAAAATACTGGTAACAGAGTCATGTTTTACTACCCTGAATAATATAAACAGGCCTATTACTTCTAAAGCTTAAAAAAGATATAATTAAAACATATGTACTGCATAATAAAAATAGCCTCAAAAAAGTAGAATACAACAAATCCCTCTTTCAATCTATTTTTCAAATAGATTGACCACTCCTCTGTACTTCCCCATCAGGCTCCATGTGAGGGATTAACAGATATTGACCTTGCACATTATCACCAACAGCTTTTTCAATACACTTTGTGAGCAAAGAACGTATACAAGGAATACAACAACATCCACATAACACCATAGTTGACACAAATACTGCTACAGAAACCATTATAGACATTGCCAGAGTCTTCCATTTACCAAACATATTATTTAACAAATTGTCCCTCTTTCTAACCTGATCATTCAAAATGAGAAGAGTGTCTGTTTTTTTTTTATCCTTACCTTTAAGCAATATTTTTTATTTTATTTATTATTATTGTTTTTTATGTTTTAACCTAATTCTCAATATTCTTTTAGTAAAATCAAACTCTAGCAATTGTCACCAACCCCAAAAACATCCTACAAAAACCACATCATAATGAAAAAAGAATTAAGTAAAACAAAAATTAGTAGTCAGTCAACCTGATTATACTTTAAACACTCCTTAAAATGTTTTATCTTATTACTAAAAAGTTTTATAAAACCGTAAAAACTGAATATTAAGAAAAAATCCTACAAATCGACTACTTAAAAATTCTTTGACACCCTCTTAGGCAGTGTCTAGCAATCTGCACCTGTAAATAAAAATCGGTTAAACAACCTGTAAAATACAAGAAAAATGATTAGTAAGTGTTCAGTCTTTATTATTTTGTTCTCTAGTCTTTGCTCTTGTTTATTTCTCTGGCAGCAGGTGGCTACCAGAGTGATGAAAAGATTCAGTACAGTGGACTCTTTATTTTTTCCCAAAGTTACTGTCTTTTCTGCAGATCGCCCTCACTGAAATGACAGTTACTTCATTAACTGAACATTTCCCCCAGTAAACACAAATGCACAGACAGGCCCCGCCTCCAATAGCTTCCCCCACCGATTGTGAGGTGGTCAAAACCTGCTGTGAAATGTGTTTGATTTCTTGCGATCTTTTCTCTTCGGTACAATCCCTCTTCGAGAAAAGCAAGTCCAAATTGCTTATCTCGCCCAATTTTGTTGCACATATAGATTACACTGGATGATTACAGCAACTTCAACCAATCTTCTGGGTGGGTCAGGCCCCGCCTCCTGGCTTCGGCAGTCGACACCGCCTAGTCAGAACCGACACCACCCGCTGCAAAGAGATTTTCCCAGGTCAGCAGAGAGCTGCTGCAGCGTGAGGGACAGGAGAGGGGTCGGAAGGAAAAAGGAGACCAGGCCCTTCAGATGCTGATGATCACTGCGAGGGTCCGGGTCAGGGTGCGGTGACACCTGAGGTTCTCTGCCAGCTGTAAATTTAAAGTTGAATTAGACCGCTCGATGACGCCCTATTTCCCCACGCGTCAACAGTGTCAGCCTTACCGTGACCCCAGTAGCAGTAACAAAACCTGCTCTCTTCCACTGTGGTAATTCATAATGTATAACAGAAAACCCGTAGTTCGAATCAGTGTAAATCGTGACGTCTTTATCTCTTCCCCATTTTCATGCTTCAATAAGAGCCCTTATCTCAGCACGCTGTGCGCTCTGCTTGCCGTCCAGCTTCCCTGACACGACAGTATGTAGTGAATCTCCATTCTGCTCAACAACTGCAAAACCTGATTTTAACTGGCCCTGTCCATCTCTAAAACAACACCCATCTGTATAGAGCACAAAACCTGTAGGTAAAGGATCAGACCGCAAATCAGGACGTATTTTTTGAGCAACAGAATTCAGCCTGACACAGTCATGCTGCTCCCCAGAGGCGGTGATTTGGTCAGCCATGTTTATTCCTTCATGCGTAAAAATAATGTTTGGTGCCTCCAAAACTCTGCTAATCCGCTGCTGACGCAAAGTAGAAAGAGTAAACGTCTCAGAATTAACCAATGCCATGACTCCATGAGATGTCAAAATATTAAGTGGATAACCCCTAACAATGTGTGAAGTTTTCTCCACTAGGTGTGCAATTCCTGCTGCATGTCTCGTGCTAGGTGGCTGTCTCATTTCAATAGCTTGCAGCTTTATGCTAAGATACATAAGAATGTATCTCTGACCACCTTTTTTCTGAAACAAAATCCCATTAACCACCCCATCTGTTTCTGATGTGTTAAGAAAAAAGGGACATGTATAGTCAGGAGTGGCTAAATCAGCTGCTTGTGCTAGAGCCTGTTTCAACTTGATAAATGCCTCCTCAGCTGGTATGTCCCATTCTAATTTAGCATGCAGATTTTTCATACCATGAGCATTTACAAGAGCCCTGAGTGGTGTGGTAAGGTTTGTGTAATTAGGCACATAATGTCTGGAAAAATTTGTCAGTCCCAGAAATGACAGCATTGATTTAACAGTGAGAGGTTTAGAATGGGCCAAAATAGCATTCTTGTGGGTGTCCGTCAGTCCAGCGCCTTGAGCGGTCACCCTCCGCCCCAGGAACTGGACTTCCTGCCTGACCAACTGAAGCTGACTTCTTCTGATTAAAATTGTTCTGCTTCAACACCTGATTAAAAATACCTGGAGATAAAGCAAAACCCTGCGGAAGCCTACTATAACGTAGCTTCCTGCCCCTGAATGTAAATGAAAAAATATCCCTGAGCGGTAAACAGAAAAATCCATTAGCCAAATCTATGCAGGTAAACCATTTTAAATCAGGAGTCAGTGATGCCAGAGCTGTATATGGATTCGGTGTAGAAATGGGAGGGGTTCTAAGGGCCTCATTAATAGCACGCAAATCATGTGCCATTCTGTATTTACCAGTACCTTGTTTTTCCACAGGAAGAATAGGGGTGTTATATGAAGAGTTTGATGGTTCTAAAACTCCAGCTTCAAGTAAGCCTGCAATAGTGTCTGCAATACCTTCCTCAGCCTGAGGTTTATGTGGGTACTGAGAACCCCAGATTGGATCAGAATGTTTCATCTCAAATGTGATGGGTGTGGTTTGCACTAGACCAACATCAGTGGGACCATCTGACCACAAAGAGTCAGGCACGACCTTTAAGGCCTCCACTGCATCAGGATGATCTGTTTTTTCTCTGCCATGATTTCTAGAAAGCTGCAAATGTTCCAGAATGGTAGTATCAGAGAGCTGCGTGTCTATTTTGTACATCTGAGTAGAAGGAGAAAAAGAGACTGAATGTATCTGGGTAGGAACCCAATCCTTTAATTCAACTCCCCTTTTGACCATTCCCCCCAAATCTTTAGCTTGATGTTTCGGATGCAACAAAAGCGATATGTGTGGAAGCGCTTCAGCTTCCATCATATACCATTTATGCTGCTTTGAAGTCAGACGAGCATACAGTGCCACACCCTCCTTTCCCACAAAGCATGGACCCGAAGCCACAGACCAACTTTGGCCTTCAAGTTCTGTTTCAAATTGTTCCTGGTATAAGGTAGGATCGCCCCTCTCATAAAGGAAGGTCACATGGAAAGGATCAGGCGGTGGAACAAAAGGCTGGAGTTCAAGCAGCCAAGGCTTCCAGCATCTCAGAAAGTCAGCCGCAGAAGATTCATTTGCAGACATCGTAGTCAATCTGGCCCAGAAAATATCAGCCACTTGTGAAGTGTCATCCTTCAGCAAAAATTGACCACTCATGGTGTCACAGCAATGCGTACGTCCATTCGGAAAAGTCACCATAAGTCCATCAGGGGTACATAGAATAGTAGCACCAAGTTTGATAAGCAGATCTCTGCCTAACAAATTGACAGGCGTGGTTTGAGCAATGACAAAAGGATGTGATAGTCTTTGATCACCCACTGAAACAGGCAATGGTTGAGTTATAGGGAGAGTCATTGGAGCCCCAGAGATTCCGATCACAGACACTGTGTTCCCAGAAAAATTGACGTCTGGTAAAACTCTGTCTAATGTGCTGAAAGTCGCACCAGTGTCAATCAGGAAAGGCAATGAATGTCCATGTACGTCTATTGTGAGCATAGGATCTCCCTGTGTCCTGCTCACTAAGGTACTCTGTGGGCATTGTCAATACTGAGGCCCACTCTGTCCCCCTGGATAGGAGGGAGGAGCCATATGCTGATTCGGAGCCATATGTAGAGGTGGCTGACCGGGAGGTATAGCGCCCCCTTGTGGGTGTGGGCACTCCCTCACCCAGTGTTCATTGGAGCCACACCTGTGACAACCATTAGCACCCGGCTGCCCTCTCCCCATGCCTCTAAAATCCCCAAACCTGGCCCTGCCACGTGACCTGCCACGAGGCTGCCATGTCCTATAAGGAGCAGTAAATGGCGGATTCGGCGCAGCTCCAGCATACATCACAGGAAAAGAAGGCAGCACTGTCCCTGATCCAACAGTAGGTGCTGCTTCAGCCACCATCTGCTTCACTTTCTTAGACTGATACAAGTCAGTCAATTTATTCTGAGCCTCTTTTAACTGTAGTTTTAACAAAGCAGTCTCCATTTTCTTATTCTCCTCAGCGTCCTTTAACGCAGAATCTTGCACATCTTGTAAATAATATGTTACGTGTCTTTCCCATGTAGGCTGATCATAAATGTGTGAATCAGGATTCCGTTTCATTAATGTAGCAACAGACTCTGGCATGCCTGCTAAAACTGCTTCTCTAAACCAAATCCGATTATTTCCCGGATCTCGAGGGTGTTCTCCAGTAACTGCAACCCATTTATCTTTACATTTTGCTATATGTTCTGCGGGAGTAACATCAGTTGACCAGGGAAATTTCAAAATTTTAGACGCAGGCGGAGTAGGATATTTTCTTCTGACCCACTCGGCGAGCTCATATGCATGATGTGTGAATGGGACTTCATCAAGTACACATGCTAGCTGACACTGGAGCATCATCTCATTATAATCTGTCAATGTCAACATTCTACCCATAATAGCTTTCCAATCCCCCACCGCTAGGGTTTGCCCTGAAGTCAACTGATTTAATTTATTTATCCAACAGTTTCCTCCACCAGTCAAAGCAGGGAGTTGCAGAATGATGGCAGATATGTCAGCCATCTTCCATGGTTTGTAAATTACTGAACCATCTGATGCTCCCACTAAAGGAAGCATTAAATCAGGGCCTCCACTTGCCCCCAGTGAAACCTGAGATCTGGTATTCTTAAATGGTCCTTCACTCCCCTTGTCTCCCAACGTCTGCATATTTTTGACCTGTAAAACCGCCGTACATTCATCACGTTGACTGGGGCTGGGACTTTTTGAAAGGTCTGCATCTTGACCCCTTACCACAGATGCTAATCTTTCCTGATTCTGCAGCATTCCATCCATCTGTAGCTGAACTTCAGTTAACCTGTGTTCGTGCTGCTCCATCTCATCCATCAATTTAGCATTATACGCCAAAAACAATTTATCGGTGTCTTGTTCTACTAATTTTAATAGCTGTCGTTTTGTGTTCTACAACCCCTTTACCGGTGACTTCAAAACGCAATTTATAATCTTGTCCATCATCTTTTACCTTTAAATCACCCTGTGGTTTTTTAGTCAATGGTTCATGGGCTACAGACCTCTGTGGGAGGCCACTCCAGTGCAACACTGCACTGCTTGAAGGAAGGGGGGGAGTAATGCCCACCGGGGGTGGCTCACAAAGAGATGGTGAACTCGGTGGGTCACCCTGCGTGTTTTGAAGTATAATCTGGCCATTGTCTGTCTCCAAGCCCCATGAAATATGTGTTTGACCAGAGGTCGTCAATATGGGGTACATAGGTTGATATGGGGGAGGGATATGGTCTGCCGAAAAACTATTTTCTGCAGTAACACACAAATGATCAATACCCTGTCCTGCTAAACCCCATGTTTTCCACATTTTCTCAGCTTTTAAGTGTCTCATTTTAGCACCAGTGATGCTCTTTGCTGTTTTAGCTTTATCTGCATAACGTTTCCCTTCCTCAAAACACATTTGTGACAAACTTCTTTTGTCGTCTCCTCGGGCACCATGACGAGCCCACATGGCCGTCATAAGGCCCTGGAATTGGTTTTTATCTTCTTTACCGGGCTTATCAACTAAAACAGAATATAATTTAGAAATGTATATTAACAATTGGGCATCTAAAGTACGCCAGTTTCGTCCCTGTGGAGCAGGAAGTAATTTATATTCGGCTGCCATTGAATATTCGTAACAAAAATCCAAAATGGATTAAAATTTAAAAAAATAGGTTATTTGTATTAACTCTATAAATTATTTATTTTAATTGATAAACTATCAATTCGTAGGCCCAAATTTATCCCAATATTAATGCAGTTAACAGTAAAGGCAGGCACCGTTTTTATTTAATCTATTTATTTCTTTTTATAGTGAAGGAGTTTATATATTATTTATTCATGCAACATTAACCTTAATATTGTTTTAGGCAAAGCCGAAACGAAGGAAAGCTAAAAAGGTTTATAACGCACTGTTTATCTTATCATTAATTTATTTATATACGGAGATTATTGTCGTTTCATCTAAAAATCAAAGAATTCCTAATAGAGTCCGGCCTGCGCCAAAACTCGGGACGCACACTTCGGTGAAACACCCGAAAAAATAGAATTCTCCCAATATAAGGCAATTTGTATTTATCATTAAAACATATACCGAAAGAAATACGTTTAAAACTCGCTTTGCAACACAAAATCGTCAACAGTTTGCTCCAAAAAAAAAAAAAAAACTCCGCCGGACTGACAGATCAAAGTCCGGCCCAATAAAACTTCCGTGTCACACCGCCGAATGAATACGCCGGTGCACAGATGGCTAATTCTGCACTACGATGCTAAACCTAACAAACCGTACTCATAAGTAAACCAACCAAGAACAAAATGCCTCCAACAAAACCACACTTCGCCATCAATACTCGAATGACTGTTTAACCGAGCCAAATAAATACAGTTCGGAAGCTAAGCTACCAAAGATTAGCTGTCATCATGAGCAACCTAGCTCAACCGGAAGCCAAACGTGACCGCTCCGTTATCATAAAAAGTTATTTTATATATATTCTATAGAGTTTACTACCAGTTATTCATAATAACAGTCCTATATATATGTGTTCGACAATGCTTTAGACGTGTTTACGTAGTTGCACAAGGTTGAACGCCTTTATTTCCAGGCGAAACTCATCCAAACTGTGCGTTAGCCGTAAGCTAACTTATGGTGGTACTTTAGCTGACTGAAAATGATATTCCCTTATTCCTCTACAATGTCAAGCTTCTACGCTTATTGTCTATACAAGAAGCGCGGGCATTGTCTAGGCGTTTAAGATTCGCAGAGGAATTATGGTTTTAGATTCAGTCGGTTAGTTCCCCTAAATGAGAAGTTTATATGCGGCCGGAGTTCAAGAAGCTACCTGGTAGCTTCCTTCCGTCACCGCGACTTCCCCAATCACACACACAAACATCCGAGAGAAAGAAAGAACAACAATTTTCACAATCTCATCAAACACTAACCTCTACCGGAGCCACCTAAAGCCGGACCTTTAAACACAATCCAATTCACGTGGCTCAATCGTGCGTTTGGAAGATACGCCGGCCTCTCCAAGGTAATCCGTCTCGACACAGAGAGCGCCCAGGCTCTAACTGGTGTCTACCTGTCCGTTTGTCAGCCTCAGAGATTCCGACAGCGTCCCATCGGAAGTGAGCGGCCAACTCTCAAGCCCCCTGGTCCGTACTTTGGTCGGCCCTTAACCGAAAGAACAACACGTCAACATTAAATGGAGAACGTTTAAATCGATCAATACCTATTAATTTGGTGTTAGCGCTTTTTCAGATTGATACAAAACCACCCGGGTGTTGATTAGCAAGGATCAATCCAGTCGCTCTCCGATTCTCTGTTGAACTCAAAGAAAAAACACAAAATCACTACAATTGCCACAAACACATGTATCAATCAGTTATGCCACACTCATTACTCACACTCAATCTCTCCCAGCCCTGAGAAAACTCAAAACCAAAGACAATGCCCGCATCCTCCACCATTTTTGTCGGCTTCTATCATAATGTGCTCTGCAACTCACTTCCTGCTCAGAGAGGTGGGGGTGCCGAACTCCAAAACCCCAGCGGAATCTGTTTCAAAATAAGACCCAGAACTGAGAGACAGAGAGTAACAAAAATACACACAATCAGATATCTGATTTGAAGAGGACGCACCTGCAGATGGGAGTCAGACAAGATCTGACTCGCTGTTCTACAAGGCTGTACCATTTTTATTTGAAAAAGAACAAAGAACATATCACATGACTCCTCTCTCCTCCTTCTACATCTTGACAGGTCATTTATTTTCTCCAGGTCTCTTGACCTTACCATGAACTGGGTTATAACATGAACTAGAGTTATAGCTGATCCTCCCTGCTTTCAATTCATATCTTTACTCAAGAGTTTGTTTACTTAAAACCTTCAACCCTATAAAATACTGGTAACAGAGTCATGTTTTACTACCCTGAATAATATAAACAGGCCTATTACTTCTAAAGCTTAAAAAAGATATAATTAAAACATATGTACTGCATAATAAAAATAGCCTCAAAAAAGTAGAATACAACAAAGCCCAGCCTGCATTTGGGCCACACAGTCCCTAAATCCTGTACAGGTTTTTTTTATAACTCTTCCTTTTCTTGCTCAGCTACAGGCACAATTTGCTCTTCTCCTCGTTGACTGGACCTCCTTCAAAGCAAAGTAGGACTGAACCGGTTCATTTATACTAATATTGTGTCTGGGCGGAGATAAATAGAGAAAATTTAACGTGTTAGATCTCATTCATTGTTGGTTGAAAGTGTTTTTAAGCGCTGTACCTGTTTGCTCATTTTTGCATCACTGCACGCATAAGTTTGAGCTGTAATTCCTGTGTTTGAAACTGTTTGTTTTATCCTGAGCGGATCACGCCTTTCTTTCTTTTTCCTTCCTCTCTTTTCCTCTCTCTCGCTCCCTGATCACCGTCGGCAGAGTCGAGCTCGGTCCGGCCTGCGTTAGCTGGTCTCAGCTGAAAGGTTAACTCCATTGACTTTGGTCTGTTTGTAAAGCAGAGGCCTTCCACATGGACGCTTCAGCCCATGTGCTCTGTCCATTTCAGCCAAAGCTAGTTTATTGCCCTTTGTCTCCTTACACTACAAGTGCCCCCTCTCCATCTTAGCACAGAACTGAGATTTATGACTTTGTCTCCTAGGCTATCTGTGATTTGAGCCCCCTGGAGTGATGGCCCCCCTCAGCAGTTATCACTGATTCATTTCATGTTAATTGTGTTTAATGTTCACCTATTAGTGTTGTCCAAGATCTGTAGTAGTTTTTGCATGCTTTAGAATAGATGGGATTTTCTATTTTCAAAATAAAGTCCCCTTAACTTAAAGAGAAGTTGTCTGGGATTACTTGGAGTAATGCATACAATTAATGTCCACAACGTAAGAACTTATTCCTTCAACTATTCTTTAATTATCTAAGCCTTATCAGGCTGGTAATCATAAACATAAACTGAGACTGAACATTTTGGCTATGTGTTCCTGGAATCCACCAGGATGGTGCCCCCAAACCTGGTAAATTTTACATAAAATTATTAAACTTATTAATAATTGCCATAGGCAATTATTCATATTTATTCATAGCCAAATCCTACCTATCTGCGGCACAACATAATTGGCGCAGCCCGTGGGAGGGACGTTGAGTGGAAATAATTGTACTGCATACATATAAGTAACGCACATTGTGACATTTTTAGAGTTATTATTCCAAACCTTGAACCAGACAGGTGTTGGTAACTCTTAGAAATTTCCTCTGTTGCCTTTGAAGCTCAATTAAGCTACATAGATCATTTTCAGGTGATTTTGATGCTGCACTTTGTGGTTTTGGATGTTTAATTCAGCTTAAACAGTGGACTTTAATCAAAGTTTTCTGCATGCTGATGCTCAGAACCTGAAACTTATCTCAGTGTGCTTTGTGCAAAACACAGTAGCCCTGAGCTAACCTGCAGTTAATTTAATTACTACATTTTAAACGCATTATTCAAATTGCATTTAAATTGACTATCCAAATTTTTTCAGAACCTGAAATTCTAAATTTAAACCTTTATTGTGCTTGTGTAAACACGGCACTCTGTTCTAACTAGCAGTTAATTTCATGGTAACTTGCATTTATTTAAATTGCATTTAAATGAATCACTCAGATTTTCAATACCTGTGCTCAAACAATTAAACTGATTTCAGTGTGCTCTGTGTTAACTGCAGATCACAGCTTAGGTTAGCTAGCAGCTAATCCCATATGCTGCTATCACAGTGACCTAGCCTGCAGTTAATTCACCATTTCACTTGACATTTCTTGGAGAGATTTTGAAAATATATGGTGTTCGTCTTCCCTTGTGTGTAACCTTTCAACCATGTATGTTGCCTGAGTTAACTTCCAGAGTTAATTAGATTCTGCCTAACTTACTGCTAATCTGACTAGAAAGAGTGATTTTTCCTAACTGCATTGCTGAGATTTCCTTAAAGAGTGGGAACAGCAATTTTAATACTTAAAGTGGGTGATAAGTCATAGACTGATCTGCCAGCCTATGCATCAGTTCGACACAAATAGCAATTTTAACACTGATCACAGTGTTGGATAAGTCACAGGTTGATTTCATAGCTTGTGCACCTATTTAACCGCACATCACCACATCCGTATATGTATAGGAGAGAGTGCATATTTATAAGAGGTGTTTTGAAGTGTCCGTTGACGTGCGTGTTGTTGCTATTCAGCAACTCTTTTGACAGCTAAGGCGTGGTTGCTTTGCTGTTCGTTGTTGCTTTTCAGCAGCTCTTTTGAAAGCTAAGGCTTGTTTTGTTGTTTGTCTTTGTGGCTGTTGCCATTTAGCAACTCTTTTGACAGCTAAAGCTTGGCTGCTTCACTGTTTGTTGTTGCTTTTCAGCAACTCTTTAGACAGCTAAAGCTTGGTTGCTTTGTCATTGTTGCTTTTCAGCAACTCTTTTGAAAGCTAAGGCTTATTTGTTTTAGTTGTTTGTCTTTGTGGCTGTTGCTATTTAGCAACTCTTTTGACAGCTAAAGCTTGGCTGCTTTGCTGTTTGTTTTCTTGTTGTTGTTTGCCTTCCCATAGCTTCAACAGATATGGAGAAATCAGGTCCCCAGGGAGCTGCAGCTGTGACTCCCCAGGAGTTCACAGACTTACAGGTGCAACAGATAATTGGTAACGTCATCAGCTTGTCATCAGAGGAACATGTTTGCTTAGATAGAAGGTTCCGATTTCAGATGTGCTTGGACAACTTGCCTTGCTTTACCAACGGAGAATGACATTAGAGGCTGAAAGATGTGCCAGATTCTATCAGGAATGTCATGAAACCCTGGACAAGGAGCAACCAACTAGAATAGAGCTCTCCAAAGTAGAAGCAAGGGTTGAACTGGCTGAGAATAGACTGAAGGAGCTGTTTGACACTGAGAACACAGAAGAAGGGATGGAAGAGCAGACAGAGGAACCACCTGACGTGGGTCAGATAGAGCTGCCTGCTTGTCCAAGGTTTTCATCCCACAATAAAGCCACACCTCTCATCTTCACAGAACCTGGAGTAGGTGTTGATGCTAATTTGACAGCTGTCACTGTCAGCAAGCCACAGGGCCTGGGCTATGCAGCGGGTCAAAAGTGGAGGAGCAGCATGCAGCCAGCTGATCTGACTCGCAGCAGCCTGTACTTTGAACCAGTGTCTCCTCAGAGACGACCAGAGGGCCATCCTTGGGACTCAGGTGGACCAGACTATCCTGATTCCGATGAGGCAGGCCAACTCATTGAGTACGGCATGCGAATAAGACAACTGGAATAGTTGGCACAGGACATAGAACGCTTTGATCCAAGTGATTCTACCTCAAATGTTGACGATTATTTAAGAGAAGTAGAGCATTGCCTCCTAGACCTGCCCTACCCGTCAACACGGGAGAAATTAAAACTTATTTGGAAAACAACCTCCAGGGGTGTACACAGATTCATGGAAACCTTACCACTTGAGATCAGAGACTGTTATTCTACCCTCTGTCAAGCCTTGAAGGTAGAATATGCTATTTTTACAGATCAGGCCTGAGCAACATTAGCTGCTTTCTCTCTGAAACAGAAGAAACATGAGCCGCCGAGAGAATTTTATCGTCGCTTAAGAGTTGCATATTTCCAAGGACTCAGCGCTCCTGGTTTAGAGGAAGATCAGACATTCAAATCTGTATTTCTGCATAACCTGCAAGAATCTATTAACTTCCAGGTGAATATGTACAGCAGGACGAGGAAACTAAGGATGCAGGAAATCCGAAAATACGCTCAGCTGGCCTGGGAACCGCAGGCGCGCCCCAACCAAGCAGATGCTGAACCCCAAGTGCTGCACATTCAGGCAGCAGAGGAGAGCCTCCCACTGGAAGGCAGAGAAGCTCCTCCCACTCCACCCATTGCTGGAGATGGACCTAGGAAACAACATAGGTTGGCATCACAAAGCCAAGGGGGTGACAACTGGCATAAGGAAAGAAAAAAGGTAGTGAGCAGGAAGAGAGTTGATTTGAAGTCCATTGCTGTTTATGTTCAGAAATAAAGGACTACAATTGAAGTAACGGCATGCTTCTTGAAGACTCCACATATTGGTGACGAGGATGGCGGCCTCAGGGCGTGTCAGGTTCAGACCTAATGCAGCCTACACTATTTCTACAAAACGTCGGAGAACCAGGGGTCCCATTCAATGCATGGATCCGGACTTTTGACTTTTGATAACTACCTGCTAGCAATGTCTGGGTCGGACCTGCCAGAGGCACATAAGCGTGCGCTCCTTATCCATTGTTTGGTTGTGGAAGGTCAGATACTTTTTTACCCGTTGACGGTCGCGGATGACAAATGCGAGACGGCGCAGGAGGCTCTGACCAATTTTTTCACACCGAAAATGAATGTTGTCGCCGAACGTTACCGCTTCAGGCAACGAGGGCAACGCCAAGATGAGACTACTGACCAGTTTTGTTGCTGCTTTGAAGGAGTTGGTCACAAATGTCAATTTGGCAATATGGAAGAAGAGATGATAAGGGACCAGGTTGTGGAAAAGACAAATTCAGGGAGCTTTTATTACTGGAGGTACCCCTCACGCTCGCCAAAGCATTGGCAATAGCGCGGCAGATTGAGACTGCTGTGTCGGAGGCAAAAGCTATGTGTGAGGGCGCAACGGACAGCACTGTGCATGCTGTTCACCAGGGACAACAATACCGAAGATTCAAGAAAGATAAGCAGAAATCACACTTACCTCCTCAAACCGTACTAAAGAAAGCCTGTTACAGATGTGGTTCGACTCAGCATAATGCTAATTTCCAAGGATGTCCTGCAAAGGAGGCTCTTTGCAACGCCTGCAAAAAGAAGGGACATTTTGCCGGAGAAGCAAACACGTGAGTGAAGTGGGAGCTGTCCCAGAAGTGACTATTCTAAATGTGAATGCTCGCAGCTCTAATAGCATCATGTGTACAGTAAAAGTTAATATTTCGGGATCAGAGTGTCAGGATATTGAGTTAATGTTAGACACAGGATCAGCAGTGTCCATTTTGCCAGTGTCAGTAGTCACTGAGCTCTTTCCGAAAGCTTCCCTTAAGGAACCAGCACTCAAACTTAGGGATTATGGTGGGAATCCTTTTGCTGTGAAGGTTGCCTAAAAGCTAATGTAGCATTTGGGGACCTAAATGCAAACACAATGCTTTACATTGAAGAGACAGGATGAGCAGTCCTAGGTAGGGATCTATTCTACTCATTACAAATGCAAGTGAGAGATGGTCAAGTCACTTCAGAACCTAGCAACCAGCGTGACTCTTCATAGCAAATGTAGCCATAGAAAAATTCGGCTGTGCTAAAGGATTTATCCATAGAGTGAAAGTACGTCCAGATGTTACACCAGTACAACAGAAACTACTTATGTTACCTTTTTCGGTCAGAGAGGCCGTGTCCAAGGAGTTAAAGAAACTGGTAGCACAGGATGTTATAGAACCTGTAGAGTCATCTGAGTGGATCTCACCCATTGTTGTCACTACTAGAAAAAACAGACCAGACCCAAGACTTTGCGTGGATCTAAGAGAGCCTAACAAAGCAATTGTAGTTGACGGCTTCCCAATGCCTCACATGGAGGAAATGTTTGCAGAGTTGAGAGGAGCAACACTGTTCTCCACTCTAGACCTCCAAAGTGCTTATCACCAGTTGCCACTATAGGAGGCTAGCCGCAGCTTAACCACTTTCATTACTCACGATGGCTTGTTTCGATTCAAGCGGGTGCCATTTGGACTGGCATCTAAGAGTCGATCTAAGAGAGCCTAACAAGGCAATTGTAGTTGATGGCTTCCCACTGCCTCACATGGAGGAAATGTTTGCAGAGTTGAGAGGAGCAACACTGTTCTCCACTCTAGACCTCCAAAGTGCTTATCACCAGTTGCCACTACATGAGGCTAGCCGCAGTTTAACCACTTTCATTACTCACGATGGCTTGTTTCGATTCAAGCGGGTGCCATTTGGACTGGCATCTGCGCCCAGCTGTTTTCAGAGGATGATGTCAACTATTCTACAAGGTTTGCCTTGGGTCCAGTGTTATCTCGATGAAATCATTGTTCCGGGTGCAACAGCTGAGGAGCAGGACAAAAGACTGAAGGATGTGCTTCTGCGTATAGATGAGGCCGGGCTCAAGCTCAATCGTTCAAAATGCAACTTCAAGCAAACACAACTGTATTTCTTGGGACACACAGTGTCTGGGAAAGGACTGCAGCCTGATGCTTCACAAGTGACTGCTGTTTCCCAAGCACCTCCACCTACAGACCTGCCTAAATTGAGGTCATTTTTGGGACTCATGTCTTGGTACTCAAAGTTCATACCCGACTATGCTGCTGTTGTCGAGCCCCTGAGAGCACTTCTGCGTGGAGCAGATACGTTGGATGGCTGAGGCACAAAAGACCTTTGAAACTGTCAAAAAACTCATAATAAACAGCCCTGCACTCTCTCTCTTCAGTCCAGAGCTACCCACTATTGTTACGACGGATGCATCTGATTATGGACTTGGAGCAGTCCTTACACAGAAACACCAAGATAGAGTTGAAAGGACTGTTGCTTTTGCATCGCGCACACTCACACAGGCGGAGAGAAAGTACTCCACAGTTGAAAAGGAGGCCTTGGGGTGTGTGTGGGCAACAGAAAAGTGGAGAACATATTTGTGGGGAAGACAACTCACATTACGAACTGACAACAGCCCTCTTACCACACTTCTTGCCTCAAAGGGTCAAGGCTGCGCAGGCATTCGGATAGCCAGGTGGTCATCTAGGCTGCTATCATTCAACTATGCCATTCAGTACAAACCAGGTCGAGAAAATGTAACTGCAGACTGTTTGTCTCGACTTTCACTGCCAAGCTTAGAACCTAGCTTGGAGGATGACATTGAGGTGGCACTTACTTCTGAACTCACTGCAATCACTGACACTAACTTTAAAGATGCATGTGCTTCATGTCGTGTACAGACTCAACTACGTGAACTGCTCTCTTCAAGATCGCCGAAATCAGCAAAAAGCCTGGTGCCAGAATTGCAGCCATTTTTTAAACTTAAACATGAACTCTCACTACAAGATAACATAGTGGTTCGTGGCACGCACAGACTCGTGGTACCAGATGTTCTGCAGCCAAAACTGATCTTCCTGGCCCATGCCACACACCAGGGAATTGTGAGGACCAAACAGAGACTTAGAGAACCATACTAGTGGCCAGGCATGGATGCGCAGGTTGAGGCAGTCATAAAAGCGTGCATTACATGTCAGTCACATGACAAGTCGGCAGTCACACACACTACTCCGTTACATTCTGTGCCATATCCGGAAGAGGCATGGGAGAAGGTAGCCATTGATGTGGTCGGGCCTTTTGATAAGGCACCAGTAGACTGTCGCTTTGCAATTACACTCATTGACTATCACAGCAAGTGGCCAGAACTAACCTTTGTTCCACATGTCACCTTACGGACTGTTATTCAGTTTTTATGTGCAGTTTTGAGCAGAGAAGGTGACCCCAAGGAGCTAGTTTCTGACAACGGCCCTCAATTCGTGTCACAGGAGTTGGAAACATTTCTCCGTGACAGAGGAATTGTACACAGTAAGTCATCAGTTTACTACCCAAGAGCAAATGGAGAGACTGAACGTTTCAATCGTATCCTGAAAGACAGTTTACTGACCGCTTCATTGGAAAGAAAATCATGGAAGGAGTTCACAAGGGAATTCCTACATGTCTATAGAGCAACACCCCACTCTACAACTCAGTGCTCACCTGCTGAATTATTACATGGTCGTCCTATGCACACCAAACTTCATGTGGCCGGACATCCTCTCCCAGCAACCAAGGCACTGTCATCAAAAGAGATTGCCCTCAGAGTGAGAGAAAAGCAGAAGAAGAGCAAAGTGTATACCGATCTAAAGCGAAGGGCTACAGCTGTGTTCTTCAAATGTGGGTCATATGTTCGGGTGAAGAAACCTGGCATCCTTCCCAAAACCCAGTGCAAGTTTTCTAAACTTACTCAGAGTGATGGAAAAAAGGGGACAGTACACCTACCTGCTGTCATATGGAAGGTGTTGGAATGTATCCCAACTTGCACCTGTTTCACCGCAGGTGAAGGGGGGTGACAATGAACTGTTGCCTGTGGACTTTGTGAATACACCAGATGCACTCCAAATAGTGATACCACCTGCCAGACCAGTCAGGGCCAGAAGAGTGCCTGAGTGGACTAAGGATTATGTGTGTTGAACTGCTTCTGCAAATAATGTTCTTTTCTGACAAATCCAAAGTAAAAGTTGAATCGTTAACTCTTTGTGTAATGCAGAAGTTGAACTGGTTAAAACATGTTATGTAACCGTGTGTTAAATAAGTCACACACACACAAAAAAAAAATTGGAAATACGTTTTCTTTTGACCTATGAAGCTATAGTTCTTATAGAGGTTTTATTTTATTAAGGGGGATATGTGGTGTTTCAGCCTGAACACTAGGGGGCAGTAGGAGAATGGAGATGAGTTAGCAGCTCCAGAGAGGGGAGGAAAGAAAAAAGGAAGTGAGCAGGAAGAGAGGTGACTTGAAGTCTGTTGTTCTACAGTCTGTTTATGTTCAGAAATAAAGGACTACAATTGAAGTAACGGCGTGCTTCTTGAAGACTCCACAGTAAAAATACCACAAACATGTTGTCTGACATTTATATGCAACTTACTTCACACAAAACTTGCATGTCACCTACACTGTAAGATCTTTATAGGAGGGTGTGTCAAATCTAATTCTCTCCTTGACACAGGATCATAGATCAGCTTGATGTGCTCAACCTTGCCTGAGGAGGGAACCAGAGCCATCCGGTCTCTGGGATACCACTCCAGCTCAAGGTCTATGACTCAGGCACCACCAGCCACAGCCAAGAACGGGCCCTGGTGGTCTGCTGCCGGTCCAGACCAGGAGCTGACCGCAGAATCCTGTGGGATTTCCAGAAACAATGGCTCCCTCTCTCACAAGTCCATTCCGTCGGCGCCCTCTCCTGTCGACAGTTGGGAATGGAAAATGCACACCCCAGGTATGAACCTAAACATTTTGACATGGTGAAAATGCAGGAACAGGATCCAAACTTTTACCTCATCCAGAAGCTGGTGATTTACCGTTCACCTCCAGGCATGATGCTGCCACCAGCAGTTGTGACCCATGAACTACAAGCTTTTTCTTGCAGCCTTCCGGATCTTAGGCTGAAGACAGGTCCATTGGTCTACGCCCACAATGAGCGAGGTCCGCTTCCATGGCCTTACCTAACAGACCAAAGGGGGTCATCTTAACCCCCACCCATGACTTCCTTGCATGTGACCAGAAGAGCCCTAAAGCCTCATGTGACATCTTCCAACAGGTGACATCCTGGCTTTCAAAGGCTCACATAACTGAGACCTGCACCCAAGGAGACTTATCCTGCAGCCAGCTCCATCCATTCCAGCTACTCGGCAGTAATTCCTCTCAGCGAAGGGGGGTCATATTCCCTTGGCTGCACTTGAACCCAGCAGGAGACAACAAACACCTGCTGACACCTGACATGCAGCTTCATCAGATGTGATGAAGCCCCTCCTAAACTGAATGACACAGCAGTCAGGACTGCTGCTCTTTTGCTTAACCAAAGTAAGTTCTACCTCAAGCTCTCCACAGAGCCTGTCTCCACACCAGTGGAAGGGGGGGGACAGTAAATAGTCCTAACAGAACAGGTGCATGTTTCAAAACTCACCTCTAGCATGCACTAACATTTAATTGCATCCATAATTTTTGTTTTGTTTTAGAGTAATCTGCAGACGTGTAAATTAACACCTTTCAGGCTACAGTAGGAGCTGTAAATACATTCTAAGTGCATTAAAATAACCCTTTCAGGTTTTGTAGTTTCTCTTTTGGAAGTGGTTATGTGACACATTGGTATCATTTAACACAAGACTTTGTTAGAGAAGCTGATTTATCTGCACACTACATCACTAAGTGATGATCCACATTTATTTTAGACGGGAATTAGAAATCCTGAAAACCACTACAAATCTGCTATCCGCACAAACCCACCTGACATATAGCCGAACACAGCTATTTCAAGGTTTTTTAAGAATAAATAATTCAGTCTTTTATCCATTGAATTTAATTTGACTTTCTCAAAGTCCCTAAGAAAGCAGATTGTACAAAGTCACACTATGGCCTTCACCGTGGTTCTTCCTGTAATTGAATGGTCGACACTGCAGTAATGTTGCACACCTCCTGCGGGAAATTCAGACAATTACAAGCTAGATCTAACTTGTTACAAATGTTATGTGATTGTTTGTAGCTCCTCCCATGCTAACGGCACAAGCCGAACCCAGTGCCAGATGGGGGCTAGCTAATCAAAAGTTTACCCCAAATGTCATACTCTTTCCTGTCGTTTCCTGTCCTCTCTCTTCTCCATCCTTGCAAGCATTTATGAGGAATCAAACCACGAGTATGATGATGACAATGTGGGTAATTTTTTTTTTTATATATATATGCCTTACAATTTTAAAGTTTTATTAGTGGTAGGTTAGTCTCTGCCCAGACTCAGGTAGCCCAGACACATCTTGAAATAATGGACCCAGTGTAGCTCTAAAGACTGTAAAGACATTCCATCCTTCAGATCTAAAGGGGGAGATGCTGGGACCAGAATATTTTTTGCTTTGTTTTTTGTTGTTCTTCGAATGGGCTGAACTGTTAAACCTTCCCTGCCGCAGAAGGACAGCAACGTTTCCTGGTTCACATGGAAAATGAATCAACTTCTAGTCCAAAGACTGAACATTGGTTCAATGCTTCAGAACTAAGCAAATACAGGAAAAATCCTGTACAGGAAATAAAAGGGCGTACTTAGTTCAGGAAGTAGCCTAGTGGAGCTTATCAAGTCATTTTCAATAATCATCCCAAAGCAATTGAACATAAACGGCTGGATACCAGTACTATGTGAAATACTGATTATTTTAATGCCATTATTAACAACTTGAGGCATTCTTATTCTAAACATAAATACAATATGGCACAAACAAGTTTAGAACTAAACTGGAAACAAATAACTTATTAGGTTTACACAAAAAATTGTACACACAAAGCTGTTAACTCTTACAGCAGCGCCCCCTTGTGGCAGAGAAATCACACTGCCAATGTCACAACCAGATATCTGGCCCGCCCTCACACCAGCTTTGGGGCGATTTCTCTATTGCCCTTCAAGCGTCCGGATCAACGACGCTGATTGGATAAATTCCTGTTGCTCTGTGCAAATTTCTTGTCAGTAATTGGCTGGCTGCTGCACTCCCAGCCACAAAGCAGCAGGAGCTTTTTCTACGAAAATGATATATATTTTTATATATGATACTTTGTTACGATTTTAAACACACAATTAACTTAGAATATGTGATTATTGTTATAAAAAAAAAATATGTTAAACACTGGGGGGGGGGCGGCGCCCTATCGCCCTCTATTGGCCAGCCACCACTGTTGGTCCGTGACCACCCATGGTGACATCGGCGATGACATCACGGCCAATGGGGCTATAAGAGTAGTGGCGCCCATTTTTAAATTGTTCTCAAGCCAGAAGTTTCAGAGAGAAACTAAGGCTCAACAGAGGACATCTCACCGGTGAAGATTCTCTTTTGTTCTGACCCGCTGGACCGGGGAAGAACTCATTTCAAAGCTTCAAAGTGCTCACCCCATTTGCGTAACCAGGGTGCGCGATATAAGAACTGTTCCAGGACAGTTCGTTAGACATCGACCTGCAAGCCCAGCCTGCATTTGGGCCACACAGTCCCTAAATCCTGTACAGTTTTTTTTATAACTCTTCCTTTTCTTGCTCAACTACAGAAACAATTTGCTCTCCTCCTAGTGGACTGGACCTCCTTCAAAGCAAAGTAGGACTGAACCGGTTCATTTATACTAATATTGTGTCTGGGCGGAGATAAATAGAGAAAATAGAGCTTTAACGAGTTAGATCTTGTTCACTGTTGGTTTAAAGTGTTTTTAAGCGCTGTACCTGTTTGCTCATTTTTGCGCCGCTGCACGCATAAGTTTGAGCTGTAATTGCTGTGTTGGAAACTGTTTGTTTTATCCTGAGGGGATCGTGCCTTTCTTTCTTTTTCCTTCCTCTCTTTTCTTCTCTCTCTCTTTTTCTCGCTCCCTGACTCGGCAGAGTCGGGCTCGGTCCGGCCTGCGTTAGCTGGTCTTAGCTGAAAGGTTAACTCCATTGTCTTTGGTCTGTTTGTAAAGCAGAGGCCTTCCACAAGGACGCTTCAGCCCATGTGTTCTGTCCATTTTAGCCAAAGCTAGTTTATGGCCCTTTGTCTCCTTACACTACATGAGCCCCCCCTCCATCTTGGCACAGAACTGAGATTTATGACTTGGTCTCCTAGGCTATCTGTGATTTGAGCCCCCTGGAGTGAGGGCCCCCCTCAGCTGTTCTCACTGATTCATTTCAGGTTAATTGTGTTTAATGTTCACCTATTATTGTTGTCCAAGATCTGTAGTAGTTTTTGCATGCTTTAGAATAGATGGGATTTTCTATTTTCAAAATAAAGTCCCCTTAACTTAAAGAGAAGTTGTCTGGGAGTACTTGGAGTAATGCATACAATTAATGTCCACAGCATAAGAACTTATTCCTTCATCTATTGTTTATTTATCTCAGCCTTATCAGGCTGGTATTCAGAAACATAAACTGAGACTGAACAATTTGGCTATATGTTCCTGGGATCCACCCGGATGGTGCCCCCAAACTTGGTACATTTTACATAAAATTATTGATCCTTTTAATGTTGAGGCTATGGCCTTTACTGAATGAACTGGATCTCCCATCATCCTTTCACTGAACGAACTGGATCTCCCATCATCCTTTCACTGAACGAACTGCATCTCCCAGCATCCTTCCACTGAACAAACTGCATCTCCCAGCACCCATTGCGCTGCCCTCAACCCATTCTCATTGGTCTGTGGCCAGTGATGACATCACAGAGTTGATAAAAGCAGCGCGAATATTGAAATAAGCGTCTCTATTGGTCTCTCTTGGTCTCTCTTGGTCCCAGAGCGGTGCTTGTGAGGAGACGCTTTAATCCACTGCTAGCATTTTCCCCTTTTCTCGTTAAAACCTGTTGGACCAGGAAGAACTTCCCTTTTAAACTTCGAAGTGAATCGGCCGATCAAACGGACTTTCCTGTACGGGCAACCGGGTAGTCTGCTGGCCATCTGAGCTCTATTGAAAACAGGCCTGAGTCCCTCAGCGCCTAGAAGTCGGACATCCGCTTTTCCGACCTCGGTTTTGCGCAAAACCGCTCCTTTAAACTGGACACTTTCTACGTTCTTCGTCGTGGACTGTGGAGAGCTGCCCCCACCAAGTAGAATTAAACTGGTTCATATCTTTGGTCTGGGTAAAGGAGAATTAGGTCTTAACGGTTAATATCCGTTTTCTGTTGGTTAAAATAAGTTTGTCAACTGGTTAACCACTGTTATTCTTGGTCGTCTGTCGCCGTACACCGACCCTGAATGTGCATGCTTTTTGTGTTGTATTATTTGACTTTGGTTGCAACCAGAAGCAGTATATTATATTGTATTATTTCCTTGTTTGTTTATTGTCTGCAGCGGTCGGCGCGTGTCTGTTTAGACAGGTCGCGTGGCCTCAGTTGATCCCCTTTCTCCGTCGCCCTCCTTTCCTTTGTCCAAGCCACCATTGCTAATGAAACTAGCGTTTTGTTGAATCGCCACGCGGTCTTCCTTTGTCTTCCTTTGTGAACCGATCGCGCCAATTGATAAGACTTGAGTTATTTATCGCATTGAGTGTGTTAAACTGAACCCCCCCTCATCCGCTCGCTGTCTCCCACACACACACACACACACACACACGCCCCCTTCCCTCGACGTTAACTTTGTTCTATATTTTTGCACACGATAGACTAGATGGAAATTATGAATGAAATGTAATCTGTAAGGTTGACCTATTTCATTAATAAATTCCCTTAAGTAACGAGAAGTTTCCTGTGCTATTGCAGTGTGTGCTGTGAAGTTTGTTTTAACCCCGCGGACGAACTCTACGCCTTTTCAGAGAGACTGACAGTCTGGTTTAATTGAAATTATCTCATTTATGAGATTGGTGCCCCGAAATCTTTAATAAACAGGTTAAACTCGAACGTCATCAATAAATATATTAATATTAAATTATTGATTATAATTATTGATGCTCAGAAAATCAGACAACAAATATTTATTATTAGTAGTTACAACATTAATAATTGCCCTAGGCAATTATTCATATTTATTCATAGCCAAATCCTACCTATCTGCGGCACAACAACCCTTATTCCCTAAAACAAGTTAACAAAAAACACACAAACAATAAAATCAAAGCAAAGCCCAAGTAAGCCGTCAAAAGCTTTTCTTGTGAAATTAACTTTTTTTTTGACCTCATACATGCAACTTCTTTTAAAAACATTTTTTAGAGATGTGGTGATTTTAAACCATCGTAGACATTGCTTTTCGCTTATTAAAAGTTACATTGAATGTAACAATAACAGTAGAAAAGATTAAAACTGGTCCATTTCAGCTTTTCTCAGTGAGATAAAGCTGTTTTGGATTTCATACATGCAACTTACAAAACTTACACAGAGTCATAGCTCTGTTGAGCCAACTATTCCCCCAGCTCTTAGCACTGATGATTTTATGGGATTCTTCATAAACAAAATTAATTCTATTAAAAATAAAATCATTGGGATCCTCCCAAACATGATTACTTCTTCCTCAGTAAATGAGGCAGTATCGGAAAGAACTGTAGAACCTCAGTTGTGCTTAGGCTGTTTTGATTCAGTCGAGCTTTCGGAATTATCAAAAATATTAGCCTCATCTAAACCTTCAACTTGTATGTTGGACCCAATTCCAACCAAATTATTTAAAGAAGTGTTCCATTTGGTTCCTGGCCCCATTTTCTATATGATGAATCTATCCTTAGTAAACGGATACGTACCACAGGAATTTAAAATAGCTGTAATTAAACCTTTACTCAAGAAACCTTCCCTTGATCAAGATGACTTAGTGAATTACAGACCTCTATCTAACCTTCCTTTCTTATCCAAAGTCCTTGAGAAAATTGTTGCTAATCAAGTCTGTGAGCATTTAAACAATAACGAGCTGTTTGAAGAGTTTCAGTCAGGTTTTAGAGCTCATCATAGCACTGAAACGGCACTGGTGAAGGTTACTAATGATATTCTCATGGCCTCAGATAATGGACTTGTGTCTGTTCTGGTTTTGTTAGATCTCAGTGCTGCTTTTGACACAGTCGATCATAATATTCTCTTAGAAAGGCTTGAACATGTTGCAGGGATCAAAGGAACAGCACTAGGCTGGTTTAAATCATATTTGTCTGATAGATTCCAGTTTGTTCATCTAAATGATACATCTTCTTCACTCTCAAGGGTTACTTGTGGAGTTCCACAGGGTTCTGTGCTTGGACCAATTCTGTTCACTATATATATGCTCCCAATTGGTAGAATCATTAGACAGCATGGGATAACTTTCCACAGCTATGCAGATGATACACAACTATATTTATCCATAAATCCTGATGAACGCAGTCAGTTAGGTAGATTACAGGCATGTCTGGAAGACATCAAAACATGGAGGACCCTAAACTTTTTGCTTTTAAATTCTGACAAGACAGAAGTTGCTGTCTTTGGACCAGAAGTTCTTAAACAGAAACTGATTAGTCAATCACTTCATCTGGATGGCATTAAATTGGCCCCCAGTAATAACGTAAAGAACCTCGGCGTTATTTTTGACTGAGACTTGACATTTAAATCCCATATTAAACAGATTTCTAGGATTTCTTTCTTTCACCTCCGGAATATTGCTAATATTAGAAACATCCTGTTCAGGAGTGATGCTGAGAAACTAGTCCATGCATTTGTTACCTCAAGGCTGGACTACTGTAATTCTTTACTACCAGGTAGTCCACAAAATACCATTAAAAGCCTTCAGTTGATCCAAAATGCGGCAGCAAGAGTTCTGATGAATATTAAAAAGAGAGATCACATTTCTCCTGTTTTAGCTTCCCTTCATTGGCTCCCTGTTAAATCCAGAATAGAATTTAAGATCCTTCTTCTTACATACAAAGCCCTTAATAATCAAGCTCCATCATACATCAGAGATCAAATTGTTCATTATGTTCCTAAGAGAGCCCTTCGCTCTCAGACTGCAGGTTTACTTGTAGTTCCTAGGATTTCTAAAAGTAGAATGGGAGGCAGATCTTTTAGTTATCAGGCTCCTCTCCTGTGGAACCAGCTCCCAGCTTTAGTCCGTGAGGCAGACACTTTTAAGGCCAGGCTTAAAACTTTCCTTTTTGATAAAGCTTATAGTTAGAGTGGCTAAGGTCATCCTGAGCTAGCTCTGTAGTTATGCTGCTATAGGCTTAGACTGCTGGAGGACAGACTTACCAATTTTCTTCACTCTGCTACTTCCTTTTCTCCTACGACTCTCCAGTTGTATTACAGTACATTCTGTTATTTCGACTGTTAACTTTGTTTTCTCTCAGTGTTTTTCTCTCCATAGAAGATATACCTGGTCTGGTATCCTGCTTGGCTGCAATGCCCTGTTGGACGGGGGGCATCGACTGGGATGATCCTCCCAGTAACTGAACATCCACTTTTTACTTTCTATAACATAGAAAGTTCTCTTATATCAGATCTTCTGTTCCTTCTGTGTTTCTGCTCTGTCTTCTCAAACCCCCAGACGGTCGTGGCAGATGGCCGCTCCTACTGAGTCTGGTTCTGTTGGAGGTTTCTTCCCTTAATTTTCCTCATTCAAGTTGCAAAACATTAAGACCATTTTTGTTTGTGGTTTTGTATCGTCCACCAGGTCCTTACTCTCAATTCTTGGATCAGATCTCACTTTTTCTATCTGATTTAGTATTAAATACTGATAGGGTTATTATAGTGGGGGACTTTAATATTCATGTGGATACTGAAAGTGATAGCCTAAATGCAGCCTTTAATGCTATTTTAGACTCAATTGGCTTTGCTCAAAAAGTACAGGGATCGACCCACTCGGGTAAACACACTTTGTTTTTAAATCACCCGTCAAAAGGAAAGGGGGTGAACATTTGCTAACTCGCTAATATTTGTTGGGAAATAAGAGTAGCATTTTAAAACTTGAAGTAACTCATAAGACGCAGGTTGAGCTGTCAACCTGCGCACCTGTTCTGAGCACGCATATATAAACGTGGTGACAAATGCACAGCTAAACATGGCTAGTTGGCTGGACATTTGTTAGGATTGAGTGTTTTTGTTTTGCTTTCAGCAATTTAACAACTTTTGTTGTTTTGTAGTTCAGCAAAGATGGAGTTAGAATCTCGGATGATTGAAGCCTTGAGCCTTGCAGATCCAGCAGAAATGGAGAGGCAGAAGGTTGTTGCTGGTCTAGTTGGGTTGTCTCCAGATGAGTGGAATGATTTGAATAATATCTCTCTCGCTGAATGCAATGATCAGATCCAAAAGTTGGTTAACTTTATTGAGAATCCTACCAGAAATGCCCGGATTTCAGACGTTGTTTGTCAACTCACACTTTTGTATCAGACGAAATCACAACTAAAGACTAAAAGATATCTCCAGTTACAGGTTGACCACCAGATGGCGGTGCAAAGAGAGCATGCTGCAACGATTGAGCTCTCAAAAGCTGAGTTGAGGATGGAGAAAGCTGAAGCAGAGATTGAAAATCTGAAGGCACGTGAGGTCGATAAGTCTGCAGTCCAGAAGGTAACATTCTCAAATTACCTCCAGCAGCAGCCTCACTTACAAGATGAGACAGACAGTTCTGTAACTTCCAGTGCAGAACCTAGAGCAGAATCAGTTTTTCCCAAAATGGATGGACAATCTCCAACCATTGAATCTTCCCAGGTTACTTCCACAGAGACCGGGGAAGGATTTGAAGTTGGGAGCCGTCCCAGGACTGCCTTGCCTCTCAAAGAGGACCAATCCCTGGACTTGGTCAATTCTATTGGGCCAAAATGCACCCTCCTTTCTGACTCCGTGTCACCCCCTGAGGGCCAAGAGAGTCACCCATCTGACCCATTACCACCATATGTAAAGTTTCACACATTGGAAGGCTCTGGATCACACCATGAGCGGTCTTTTCCTCCTACAAAGTTAGTTCAAATGTCTCCACCATTCATTGAACATAACCGGAGGAACCTTCCACATGGGCCAGGTCCCCCTTTGCATTTGCGCACCAGCCAACTGGAAGCCTTAGCTAGGGACATAGAGCTTTTTGACCCAGATAATCCTGACTTAAACATTCATGATTACCTGCACCAGGTCGAACGCTGTCTTTTTGATCTGCCTTTTCCTTCTTGTCGTGAGAAACTGAAGCTCCTCTGGAAAGCCACCAGTAGCAGCATTCATGCTTTCATACGCACTCTTCCAACATAGATACGTGACAGTTATTCAGCTCTCTGTCAGGCTTTAAGAGAAGAATATTCGGTGCACAGAGATCCGTCTGTTGCTTTCTTTAATGCTTTTCAGGTTCAGCAAGATGTGCACGAACCACCCAGAGATTTCTATTTCAGATTGAGGAAAGTTTATTTTCAGCGACATTATGTCCCAGATTTTGAAGATGACCACACTTTTAAATCTTTGTTCCTTCATAACCTCCATGAAACTATACGGTATGATGTAACTATGCATTGCAGGACAAGGAACCTCAGCATGACGGAGGTTCGTAGATATGCCCAGCTTGTATGGGAAACGTGTGTCCGTCCAGACATGGAAGGGGGAGGAGCCAAAAGCCAGAGTGTTAAACGTACAGACAGGAAAAAAACGTAAACGAAAGTGTAAACCACGCTCTCCAGTTCTACAACAGAACCAGGGAGATGGTAACCAGTAGCAACCAAAGTGCAAGCCATCAGATAAGAGACAGGAACCTTTCCACAATGCAAAACAAAGAGGTAACATTGATAAAGGTTTTGATCCCTCCAAAGGAGTGTTAACTATGCAGGACTTGGACATGATCTGTAGGTGTTTTGTCACTACTTTAATGACTAACAGGAACAGTGAGCTGTTCCAGACTGACATGCAAAATGTGTCAAACCACAACCAAAGAGACGGTAACTAATTTCTAATGCCTCTATTCTGTTTATCCTTTTATTTCTCACAGTTGAATACTTAAGATTATAAAAGTTTAAAGCAGCATTATGATGGTGTTAAGATTTTTGGTTAAATGTAAATAAATGTATTCTAGTTAGCTTACTGCCCTGCCCAGACCTGTTTTGCCTGTCCAGACAGAACCTTTGAACGAAGTTTAACTTTGAACTCTACTCCTGCCCACAATATCCAGTGACTTTGATTTCAGGACGTGGCTGCATGGACCAGTTGTTGCTCTGAAAGACTGTGGATCACACCGCACTCTTCAGACCAAAAAGGGGGTATGTTGCGGACACACAGCCATTGGGTGGCGCTAACCCGAATTCTAGCTCCGACAGGAGAAGAAGAGGACCAGAGGTTATATAAGGCACAGCCACAGATTTTCACGCCCTCTCCAGTTCTGCCGTTCAGCCAAACAGCGCCAGGAGAGATCCATGTTTCCTTCGCTGGCGAGGGAAAAGACGCAAGCTCTGGGAGGAACCCACTTCAAGGACAACAAGACAGTTGATCAATCAGGTGAATCGCAAACCCAGTGTCTTGAGACAAACCCCACTGTTCTGTCCTGAGCCCAACAGAAACTGTCTGAATTTCAAATGCTACCGTGAGGAAGCGAACTGCTGACCAGCTACTGTTGCCGCAGAGCCGAGTCCAGACTACAGCCGTTACATCCACCGCCGACGGAGCTTATGTAAGATGAACGCTGTGCTGGAAGCTGCGGACTAAGGTACTTTCAGTGAAAGAGGGTAGAGCTGATTGCTGTTTAAGCAAGCGGGAGAGGACAACGACGTTCCAGTCCATGGCTGCTACGCTACAACAGCCATACGGCCTACCGCTGCTAACCGACCGCAGCTATTGCTAGCCTGCCGGCTAACGTTGTGTTAGCTTCGCCCATCATCCACGGAGCGACTTGGAGAACTTTAACCGTTCAATAAGGTCTGTCTGGGCAGAGGCGAGATTAGGTTAGTTTAAACAAGATTTAAGGGTTCTTTATTTTCACTGTGATTCGTTACTTTGTGTAAGATTTCATTTATTGTTTGGGTACAAACAGGCCGGTCGGCCTGGAGGTTTAAACAGTGATTTTCGAGGTTTCCAATGGAAAGTCGTTTTATATCCTGCAACCTGAGTTACTCAATCCAACAGTTTTCCTTTGTTTGATGTTTAATAAATGATCCAGCACGACTTCAAGCAGTGCTACGTGAGTTAGCTGTAAGCTACGTGCTCTAGCGAACACCGTGGGCCCGCCATTGACGGCTTTTATTCATGAACAACAAAGACTGTCGTTAATGCTATTCAAAATAGAGATCGACTTTAAAACGGATAGTTTAAACACTAAAACTAATATTTTAAGTCATTTTTGAGACCGCCTTCTTGGTAAGTCAAAATACTAAATTAGATCGACATAATTGGTACTCCCGTTAACGTCAACATAAAGTCTAAATATCAAATTAGATAAATCACTGCGGTGACCGATCCATTAAATTGAATCAATAATCTAAAGGTTGTTGATTTCTAATTCAGCAAATGGTTTAATGAAACATTGCTTCTTCCAAACAATGTTTTTGTTCACTTCTGCTTTGCATTGTGAATTGGTGGTTTGAAAACAAACCAGAATGCGCTGATTAGTCTTAAACTAATCGCAATTAGTTTAAAACTAACTTAGCTTCATTCCCAACACTGTTCAATACAAGCCTTGGTTTTTGAGCAAACATATTCATTCTGAACTGTGACATCATTATCAATTTATTGTTGTTTCTATTTCTGTTTATTTTTATCACTTTTACTGTTTTACTTCTGAGTGTGAGTTTTATTATCGTTATTCTCTTCTTAGCAGTTTAGTTGTGCCAAAACCTACCTATCTGTGGCACAATCTAGACTGCTGAAATTTAGTTGTTTTTTTTTTAAAGTGTAAGGCGTAAAAGACCCGCTGCATAAATTTAGGAGGGGGTCAAAACACAACCCTTCCGAGACGTGTCTGATTCTCTCTGCTTTGCGCATGGTTGAAACGGACCCGTTGGCTAAAATTCTGGCTATCAGCTGCATATTACACTTTACAGACGTTACACGCCCAGTGGAAAGTAGGGGTGAGATTGATGCACATTTGTGTTTTGGCACCAAACTGGGACAGGACTCTCTCTGATACACACAACCAGAGTAAAGTTGATGACTTAACCTTCCATCCTGCTGAGCCACCAGAGCCACCAATCACTGTTTGTTCTGCAGGATTAGATGGTAAGCGTTAATCTTGGAAAGTAATAACTTTCTAACTTGTGTATGTATTGTGCGATAGACTTATGTTAGATCATTTTTCATTTGCTGTTTTCAGACATCTTCCAGAGTGGTGCACAGAGTCCTGTGTACAGTTGTGGCCAAATGTTTTGAGAATGACACAAATATTAGTTTTCACAAGGTTTGCTGCAAAACTACTTTTCGATCTTTGTTTCATTTGTTTTCTGTGATGTACTGAAATATAATTACAAGCACTTTATACGTTTCAGGACCTCTGCAATTCGACTGGGCATGCTCTCAATCAACTTCTGGGCCAAATCCTGACTGATAGCAACCCATTCTTTCATAATCACTTCTTGGAGTTTGTCAGAATTAGTGGGTTTTTGTTTGTCCACCCGCCTCTTGAGGACTGACCACAAGTTCTCAATGGGCTTAAGATCTGGGGAGTTTCCAGGCCATGGACCCAAAATTTCAACATTTTGGTCCGCGAACCACTTAGTTAACACTTTTGCCTTGTGGCACAGTGCTCCATCTTGCTGGAAAATGCATTGTTCTTCACCAAACTGTTGTTGGATTGTTGGAAGAAGTTGCTGTTGGAGGGTGTTTTGGTACCATTCTTTATTCATGGCTGTGTTTTTGGGCAAAATTGTAAGTGAGCCCACTCCCTTGGATGAGAAGCAACCCCACACATGAATGGTCTCAGGATGCTTTACTGTTGGCTTGACACAGGACTGATGGTAGCGCTCACCTTTTCTTCTCCGGACAAGCCTTTTTCCAGATGCCCCAAACAATCGGAAAGAGGCTTCATCGGAGAATATGACTTTGCCCCAGTCCTCAGCAGTCCATTCACCATACTTTCTGCGGAAGATCAATCTGTCCCTGATGTTTTTTTTGGAGAGAAGTGGCTTCTTTGCTGCCCTTCTTGACACCAGGCCATCTTCCAAAAGTCTTCGCCTCACTGTGCTTGCAGATGCGCTCACACTTGCCTGCTGCCATTCCTGAGCAAGCTCTGCACTGGTGGCATTCCAATCCCGCAGCTAAATCTTCTTTAGGATACGATCCTGGCGCTTGCTGGACTTTTTTGGAAGCCCTGAAGCTTTCTTAACAACAACTGAACCTCTTTCCTTGAAGTTCTTGATAATCCTATAAATTGTTGATTTAGGTGCAATTTTAGTAGCCACAATATCCTTGCCTGTGAAGCCATTTTTATGCAACGCAATGATGGCTGCACGCGTTTCTTTGCAGGTCACTATGGTTAACAATGGAAGAACAATGATTTCAAGCATCACCCTCCTTTTAACATGTCAAGTATGCCATTCTAACCCAATCAACCTGACATAATGATCTCCAGCCTTGTGCTCATCAACATTCTCACCTGAGTTAACAAGATGATTACTGAAATGATCTCAGCAGGTCCTTTAATGACAGCAATGAAATGCAGTGGAATTTTCATGGCAAAGAAGGACTGTGCAATTCATCTGATCACTGTTCCTAACATTATGGAGTAAATGCAAATTGCTAATATAAAAACTTAAGCAGCAACTTTTCCAATTTCCAATATTTATGTAATTCTCAAAACTTTTGGCCACGACTGTAGACATCGAAGGAATGTTCTGCTCCAGTAGGACCTGATGGTATGCTTCTCATTCTGTAAATGGTCTTTAAATTTTAGTGAATTTTGCAATCACTTGCAGTTTGTGAATGCCATGCCAGTTTGTGAATGCCATGAACATTAGAGAAACTGAGAAACTGAACCAGAATAAGGCTGCAGGTCCAGATGGTGTCAGCCCCAGAGTCCTGAAGGCCTGTGTAGAGCAGCTCTGTGGGATTCTGCAGCACCTATTCAACCGTAGCCTAACTCAGGAGAAGGTTCCAGTGTTGTGGAAGATATCCTGCCTTGTTTCAGTACCAAAAAGAACTCACCCATCAGTCATCAATGACTATAGACCTGTTGCCCTGACATCCCACATCATGAAGGTCCTGGATAGACTCCTGTTGGCACCCCTGAGTAAGCAAACAAGAACGTATCAGGACCCACTGCAGTTTGCTTATCGCTGTGGAGTTGGAGATGCCATCATCCACCTGCTTCAACCAACCCTGTCATCTGGACAAAGCAGGCAGCACTGTGAGGCTTATGTTCTTTGATTTCTCCAGTGCATTTAACACAATTCAGCCTGATTTGCTTTGTCAAAAACTCCTGTAGACAAAGGAACCCTCAACAATAGCCTGGATCAATGACTACCTGACCAACAGACCACAATTTGTGAGACTGAAGAATTGTGTGTCAAACCAGGTGGTCAGCAGCACAGGAGCACCACAGGGGACCGTACTCTGACCACTCCTTTTCACTCTGTACACCTCAGACTTCCAGTATGAATCTGTCATCTGTAGAAATACTCAGATGACTCTGCAATTGTCGGGTGTATCAGAGATGGGCAAGAAGCTGAATACAGAGAGCTGGTGGACAGCTTTGTGACATGGTGTGGAAACAATCGTCTCACCTTCAAAGTGAACAAAACAAAGGAGATGATTGTAGATTTCAGAAGAAACAGGGATAAGTCAAGCACTGTTTCTATCATGGGAGAAGTGGAGGTGGTTGAGGAGTATAAATACCTCGGAGTTCAACTTGACAACAGACTGGACTGGAGACTGAACTGTGAAGCAGTCTACAAGAAGGGACAGAGAAGACTGTACTTCTTGAGGAAGCTTAGGTCCTTCAAGGTTTGCAGCAAGATGCATCATCTGGAGATGACAATGCAAAGAAGGATTCTTGATAAAATCAAAAAAATGGACAACCCTGAGCATCCTCTTCATGAGACTGTCATACAACAACAGAGCGTCTTTAGTCGGAGGCTTCTTAAGTTTCTTTCCAATACAAACCGCTACAGGAAATCCTTCCCGTCCACAGCCATCATCTACAATTACTCCTTAAAGAATTAATTATATGATCTATACCAACACTTAATTTCCCTCTGGGATCAATAAAGTAATTTTGAATTTGAATTGTTAAAAACTGAGGGATATAAGCAATTGACTCACACTTTTATTTAATTTGCACACGTGATCATTTTCTCCTACCTCCATTGCCTGCATTTAGCCACAGAAACAAAACAGACACCAAAACGAGCAAGTCAGAAAAAGCCAATCCCTTCTATGTCACAGGGAAAATTAGTTGGCTTACGACCGTCCACGGGAAGGCTGATTTTGCAGCCTGGAGAGGGCAGAGCACTCTCTTCTATTAGAAGCTAGAAGCAGAACCTAACTGTTAGCATTTACACAGCATGACAGAATAGGGTCGGGCTTGGTTTATTTGTGGACATAGACTCCCGGGTTGCATTTTTTACCCAAGAAAGAGTATCACATTGCTGTTAGCCAATCAGAGGTGAGACGTTTGCATATTGTGAATATTTAAGTTGGATAAATGATCCTGATGTTTTCTCCTACCCACTCCTCCAACAAGCTGCAACCTCCTGAAACAGGAGTGCTAGAGCATTTATTCCCACGTAAAACTGCTCACAAGGCTTTCGTTCATACTAGAGACCACAGCAAATTTTTTGAAAAAACGAGTGAATGAGTCCTTTAAGGTTTTTCCCAAGATGCAACATGGCAACCGCAAGACGGCATTCAATGAGTCGTGGTACAGATACTACACGTGGCTGGAATACTCATCAGACTCTATTTTGTTGTGGCATTTCCCCCTTCCAAATGCCCTGTCTTCTGTATTCAAAACAGAAAGGGGCTTCTCTTACTGGAAGAAGGCTTTGTGTGAAGAAGGTTGCTTTAAAGACCACTCTAAATCAGACCACCAAAATGCCATCTTTGCGTGGAAACAGTATAAAATGGCCACTCAAACAAAATTATATTAATTATGTAATGTTGATCATAATAATAATACTAATAATAATAATAATAATATGATGATGATGATTATAATAATAATAATATATATTAATAAACAGAGAATAGAAAATGGAGGAGGAGAAATTGAGAATCAGGCATACAGGTCCTTCTCAAAAAATTAGCATATTGTGATAAAGTTCATTCTTTTCCATAATGTAATGATAAAAATTTAACTTTCATATATTTTAGATTCATTGCACACCAACTGAAATATTTTAGGTCTTTTATTGTTTTAAAACTGAGGATTTTGGCATACAGCTCATGAAAACCCAAAATTCCTATCTCAAAAAATTAGCATATCATGAAAAGGTTCTCTAAACGAGCTATTAACCTAATCATCTGAATCAACTAATTAACTCTAAACACCTGCAAAAGATTCCTGAGGCTTTTAAAAACTCCCAGCCTGGTTCATTACTCAAAACCGCAATCATGGGTAAGACTGCCGACCTGACTGCTGCCCAGAAGGCCATCATTGACACCCTCAAGCAAGAGGGTAAGACACAGAAAGAAATTTCTGAACGAATAGGCTGTTCCCAGAGTGCTGTATCAAGGCACCTCATTGGGAAGTCTGTGTGAAGGAAAAAGTGTGGCAGAAAACGCTGCACAACGAGAAGAGGTGACCGGACCCTGAGGAAGATTGTGGAGAAGGACCGATTCCAGACCTTGGGGGACCTGCAGAAGCAGTGGACTGAGTCTGGAGTAGAAAAATCCAGGGACACCGTGCACATGCGTGTGCAGGAAATGGGCTACAGGTGCCGCATTCCCCAGGTCAAGCCACTTTTGAACCAGAAACAGCGGCATAAGCGCCTGACCTGGGCTACAGAGAAGCAGCACTGGACTGTTGCTCAGTGGTCCAAAGTACTTGCATGTCATTCGGAAATCAAGGTGCCAGAGTCTGGAGGAAGACTGGGGAGAAGGAAATGCCAAAATGCCTGAAGTCCAGTGTCAAGTACCCACAGTCAGTGATGGTCTGGGGTGCCATGTCAGCTGCTGGTGTTGGTCCACTGTGTTTTATCAAGGGCAGGGTCAATGCAGCTATCTCAGGAGATTTTGGAGCACTTAATGCTTCCATCTGCTGAAAACCTTTATGGAGATGAAGATTTCATTTTTCAGCACGACCTGGCACATGCTCACAGTGCCAAAACCACTGGTAAATGGTTTACTGACCATGATATTACTGTGCTCAATGGGCCTGCCTACTCTCCTGACCTGAACCTCATAGAGAATCTGTGGAATATTGTGCAGAGGAAGTTAAGAGACGCAAGACCCAACACTCTGGATGAGCTTAAGGCCGCTATCGAAGCATCCTGGGCCTCCATAACACCTCAGCAGTGCCACAGGCTGATTGCCTCCATGCCACGCCGCATTGAAGCAGTCATTTCTGCAAAAGGATTCCCGACCAAGTATTGAGTGCATAACTGAACATAATTATTTGAAGGTTGACTTTTTTTATATTAAAAACACTTTTCTTTTATTGGTCGGATGAAATATGCTAATTTTTTGAGATAGGAATTTTGGGTTTTCATGAGCTGTATGCCAAAATCATCAGTTTTAAAACAATAAAAGACCTGAAATATTTCAGTTGGTGTGCAATGAATCTAAAATATATGAAAGTTTAATTTTTATCATTACATTATGGAAAAGAATGAACTTTATCACAATATGCTAATTTTTTGAGAAGGACCTGTATATTAAAACCATTGCTCTCCTGCTTTTAACTGCCACACAAAACATTTCCCAGAGGCGTCACAGAGAATCTGAGGACTCAGATAACTGAGATAACTTTTTGGCTATTTTAGAAAAGATAGGCAAGCATGATTCATTTCTAGAGAAGCACATGAAAGCTCATGGTGATGTCAAATATACCAGCAAAACCATTACAGATGAAATGTTGGAATGCCTGGCAGAAATGGTTCATGAGGAAAAAACAAGGGAAGTAAAACAGAGTGAGATGTTTAGTATTATAGCTGATGAAACCTAAGACCTTCAGAAAAAAGAACAGTGTCACTGATCATCAGATATTACAAAGGGATCATATACGAGGACCTTCTTGACTTCATTAAAGCTGGCAGTCTAGATGAAAAACATGAGCTTGACTATCGCAATAACCCGGTTGGTCAGGGCTACGATGGTGCTGCTGTCATGAGTGTCAAGCACTCAGGTGTATCTACAAGGATTCAGGAAGAAGCCAAATATACATTTTATGTGCATTGTAATGCTCATTGTTTGAACCTTGTGATTACATCAAATGCCTCGATCAGGAGGACTCAGGGCCCCGAGCGGCACCGAGCAAGCAGTCTTCTTTACGGCACATGTCTCGCGCTTGCCAGTCGGACAGGGATTCGGCGCTGGGCTATTCCCTCTTCGCTCGCCACTCCTGAGGGAATTCTGGTTAGTTTCTTTTCCTCCTGTTACGGCCACCTGTTTTAAGCCAAGGGTCTGTATAATACTGCTTGTGTTTTCTCTGCTTTCTTCCTCGTTCCATGCCCTGCCCTCATCCGTGCTCTCAGTCCAAGCCTGACACCTTTTCTGGCGGGTCTGCCTACCATTGCAGTAACGTTTCTGGTTGACGAAAGTTCATTTGCTTTGACTTGTAAACGCACATCCAAGGAGCAATGGCCGACAGAGAGCAAGTTTTGATTGAGCTGGAAAGCTTTACAAGGAGTGCAGTTTATAGAATACAGTTGTCTTTTTTGTTGTTCTCTACACATCCTGGTGTTCAAAATCGCATAAAGACCATTTAAGATGAACTGGCATTGCAATATAAAGCATCTAGTACCCAAAATAATTTTTTTTCAGGCTCCGTGCTTCTTGTAAGGAAGGCAGCCAACACCTAGACTTTGTTTTGTTCTCTGTGCCTCTGGTAAGGCAGGCATCCCACACGTAGACTTTTTTCGGTCTCTGTGCCTCTGTTTGATAGAGGTTTGGAGTGTTTGTTTTTTGGGGTTTTCTGTTTTTCTCAGCCTTCCCCGAATTTCCACCAGGGGTCCTGCTTGAGCAGAGGAGCTGTCAATCATGCCGAGACTGGAGCTGTGACTGCAGCCTTCCACAGTTGCAGCTCATTGAGGCTCATCACAGGCTAGGTATAAGGAGCTGGCGGTCAGTTCTTCTGTTGCTTGTAATTTTCTTCTTGAAAAGTTTAAACATGTACTTACCTGCGTTTAAACTTACACGTTTTCCTCCAATGGTTTCCATGCCAGCTACTCCTCGTGATCAGTTCTCCAGCTTTCTGTAAAGCTCCGGTGTTCATCCCATGAATGACAGATATCAAGCTTTCAACTCCTCCATGACAATGCTCCAGCTTCAAGGTCTTCCTACCTGCCCTCTGTGCTCTGTCGTCACTCACTGGATCCCTTTCCTCCGTGACCTCCTGGAAACCATTTGGAAGTTCTCGCAGACATCCCGGACTCCTTGCTTTCTCTCCCTTGCAAACAAAATGACAGATGTCCTGTGGGGTATGGACCCTGGCTTCAAAATAAGTTTAAATGGATAATAAATAAATGGATAATAAACTACAAACACTCACTAAATTCCACAATCCTGGTTGAAGCCACTGACCACAGCCAGATGTTGATTAGGTAAAATGATGAAAAAACTAATTTTGTATGTAAAATATTGCACATCCTGTTCTAAGGGGGCGGGGCTTAAGTGACACGAGCAAATTAGCCTATGAATGTGTTGAGTGGAGGTATGTGATGAGAACCAGGATGTTTGATACAGCTGTGACCTTGTATGTTGACGTTACTAAACCTTGTACTTATATGGCAAGAAGCTAAATTTTGAGGCTTAGCCAAGCCCACCTCTTTAATGCAGCAAATTTATTTTGATAACTTTTGATCCCCCATGCGTTAAGTCTGTCCTTGCTTGTTTTGAAGTCTGCAAGTGAAAAGCTCTAGGAGGAGTTCTTTCAAATATGACGTGTATGAATGTAACAAAATGGTGGGTTGGATTCAAAATGCCCGACTTCCTGTGGGGTTTGGCACATGGCTCAAAAAGACTTTTTTGTAGGTCCTGAAACACTCTATTGGTATCCTGGATTTCATAATCCTATGATAAAATATGGCTTAGAGCTGGCTGTTTTAGTGATTCTAGGGGGGGCGGTGGATAAATCAGACCACGCCCACCAGAAATTTGCATAAATAGTTTTCAGGGGTTGGACTAGTAACTATCCTATGTAATATGATGCAGATCGATATAAGTTTTGTGGAAATTAGAGCCACACATATGGCTGTGGCGTGACACCAGACTTCGCCACCCCGCCACAGAGATATACCAACTTCAATATTTTTGGCATTTTTTCAAACTTTGAGGCCTGGCCCCGCACCCTCAATATATACGAATAGTCAATTTTTAAAATAACTTTTAAGCCCCTATGCCTGATGGCAAATTGATGGCGAATTCTGACCAAGTTACATCCGCCATTTTTTTTTCTCACTATGATTTTGTAGTCCAAGTTCAAGAGTGAAAGTGGAAATGTTCAGTTGTTGGCTGTATTAACCTGCACAATTTTTTACACTGTCCCCCATCATCAGAACCTCTGCAAAGTCCTTGGCAGTGGCGGCTGGCCAATAGAGGGCGATAGGGCGATTAATGTTTTTTTTAAACAATAATCACATATTCTAAGTTAATTGTGTGTTTAAATTCGTAACAAAGTATCATATATAAAAACATATATCATTTTCGGAGAAAAAGCTCCCACTGCTGAGCAGTGCAGCAGTCAGCCAATTACTGACAAGAAATTTGCACATGGCAACAGGAATTTATCCAATCAGCGTCTTTGATTCCGAGGCTTGAAGGGCGATAGAGAAATCGCCCCAAGGCTGGTGTGAGGACGGGCAAGATATCTGGTGGTGACGTTGGCAGTGTGATTTCTCTGCCACAAGGGGGCGCTGCTGTAAGAGTTAACAGCTTTGTGTGTAAAAGTTTTGTGTAAACCTAATAAGTTGTTTGTTTCCAGTTTGGTTCTAAACTTGTTTGTGCAATATTGTATTTATGTTTAGTATAAGAATGCCTCAAGTTGTTAATATTGGCATTAAAATAATCAGTATTTCACAAAGTACTGGTATCCAGGCTTTTATGTTCAATTGTTTTGGGATGATTATTGAAAATGACTTGATAAGCTATATGCACAGCTCCACTACTTCCTAAACTAAGTACAGCCCTTTTATTTCCTGTCTGTATTGGACAAACTGATCAATCCAGGTCTGTCTGACCTCAGGAGTCACAACAACAATAGTCAGACAGACCTGGATTAATCAGTTTGTCCAATGATGTAAGACAGGAAATAAAAGAGCTGTACTTAGTTCAGGAAATAATGGAGTTGTGCATAAAGCTCAGAAAGCACAAGTTTGATAAAAAATAAAAAATAAAAATGCACATCCCCACCAAGAATATTTTTCACCAGCTGCTACTGGTCCCTGGTTAAGTTTTAGTTTTCATGGTAACTTACCCTGTGAGTAAAATACTTTATGTTTGCACAAAGCACTTCAAGGATGAGAGCTTCAGCAACCTCTGTCAGTATCGAGAAGGATTTGCTGAAAGATTTCATTTTATCAGGTCCTTCTGACTATGGATATGATGGACATGGCAAAGCTTTAAGCTTCAATTAACTTTAAAATGATGGCTTACTTTATTTTAGACATTCATTTCTTGCCTCTTGGCCATTGTTTTGATAGCATTAAAGGGGCTATATGTAATTTTCTGAAACTTAAACTGCCGACTGACCCCATGTGGCCAAAAACGGAACTGCTCTTCCTTTCTGCTCACTCTCGCAGTGTGCGCTAGTGCGCCAGTCGCTCTCAATCTTCTATCTTTTTCGGGCACTTGTCAGAGGTCTAACTTTCTTAGTCTTATGTGGAGTTACTGTTGGTGTCAAAGTTCATCAGGAGATGTTTGAGTCATAAATGTTCAAATAAAAAGGCTATTGTTACGTTTATTTTGGGGAAAAGTTGCATATAGCCTCTTTAAGATCGGACCTTCTGCTTATGTTAGCGCCAAATGCTTGTTATTTTAGCTCCCCAATAAAATGTTTTTTTAGTAGTACTCTCACATAAACAATTTTGCATTATTTTTCCTTTGTTTTGTCTTGGAGAACACATAATCCTAACACATTTAATTACATTAGCTTGAAGCTAGCAGTAGCACACTTGGTAATAACGTTGGGGTGTTGTTTGGAAGACTTATTCATCTCTTTATGGTAGCGTTTATATAATTACGTGGTATCTGAACAATAGTTTGTGTTAAAGTGTTCTCAGATATTTTTGAAGGACTACAGCATATGTTACTGTAAAATTGCAAGCGTTTTTCTTTGGTATTTTTCATGTAGTCTACTTGCTTAAAACACATGATTGTTATTATTTAGTATAATCTTTTTCTTTATATTGTAAGAAAAGCCTCTTTTTATAGTTAGAAATTACACACTATTGTTGTGTTAGTGATGGTGTTTCAGATGCATTGCTAAACATAACACATTACTCTTTTTAATGGGGTTTTGGGCCAAAAATTATGTCTTATATATTGTTAGTGTGCATGTTATAACAAAACAAAAAATTTACGGCTGAATGGACAATTCTCCCAACATCTTTAAAAGATTTTGCGAAAAGAAGTTTCTGCGTCACTAGATTATCTCTATCAAACTACAAAAATGGCTGAATGGGGAGGAGTAGAAGGTTCTGCGACCTGGAGGGGGGTGAGGTATGTAGTGCCTCATTGTATTTAAAGATACTGCACCAAAAAGAGTTACTCTCAGACTCCGGGGTACAAGAGGGGACTATAGAGCTACAATAATGAGGAATTCAGACCTAAGAATTGCAGTTCCACTGTATATAGACCACAACTAAATAATTTAGATGTAAAAAGGAAGAGTTTAAAAGCATGGCATGTCCACTTTAATACAAACATGACGCCTCTTCCATGGTCATGTTCACGAAGACCCCCGTTCTGTGCCCATAAATGCATGACAAAAAGGCAGCGAAACAACCAAAGAAAAGGTCCCTTAACTGACATGAGCCATCAACTACCATATCCCTGAGAAGCTCCGGGATCCTTCTGCTGGCAAGCTTCCAACACCCAGCTTTAAGCTCAATCTGGTAGCTGACAAGCATTTGTCGGACATCATGGAGACAACACTGTATAGTACGGAGGACACCGACTTACTGGGCCTTAGCAAGCCTGCAGCTTACTGGTGGTGTGTCCTTCATGTAATTTAGGAACTGGTACATGTGATTCATATAAAAAAGATGGTGGACACCTTCTTTCCCTCTTCTGTCAGGTTTGAAGCCCATCTGCAAATGTAGATGAAAGTAACATGGAACTTGCTGGTAGATTTGTTGAAAATCATCCAGGAAGAGCCAGCTGTATGTTTGCCGAGTCCCAAGTGTCACGAAGGAGATGAATGCCTTCATGCTCTGAAGCTTTGACCATGCATTTTTCTACCTATTTGGTGAAGGGTTGAAACCTTCCTGGAGCCTCTGGTACTTTCCCAAGTATGTATCTGTCATCGTAACCAGAAAAGATAACACATCATCTCTAGGAGCAACATGAATCAGAAAGGGAATGAATGCAAATCTATCTTGACGATGGATTGAGGGAAACTGTTGCGCCTTGTCCGATGGTGCCAGGTGAGGCTGCTTCTTGCTCTGGAACCTCCACAGGCTCCGGTGCTGAAGGCTGGTCCACTCCATCTCCAGGACAGGGTTCAACCTTAATATCCAGCTTTGAGACAAGGGGAGGATAAGGGTTGCATACCCTGAGGCCCCAGAGCAGGGGGATAATCCTTGCTGGTTTTGCAGCATTGATGTAGCTCTCCCTCCCCTCAACTGAGAGCTCAGCATGGCCCCAGTGCATGTGGCTGTCAAACTAGGACTTCTTGTAAAAACACCTCTCCACATTATTACACGGGTAGTCTCTTATATTCACACACCCTGAAGAGAGGTTAAGCAGCAGCTACCTCTCCTCCACATCAAATTTCAAGAACTTGTTGAGCATTTACAAGTAACATTAGTAGTTCACTTTTTAAGTCAGAAAAAAATATAACATCAATCTGAAATAATAATCAGAAAAAGGATTTTCTTTTGAATGTAATAATAAAAGTAAAAAGCGGCAGTTTCAAAAAGTCAATAAAAATGTGCATACTCCAGTTTTTGGTTTTCATCTTCATTCTCCTCAATTTATAGATGAACTCTCACTTAGCACAGCATGATTATAGTTTTTTTGTACATGTAATCTGGGGGATCTTTGCCACTTTTGCACATCTGCCAGCTTTGCCAGCTATATTAGTCGATAAAGCTACTCTTGTGCTTTGACATCTTGTAAACAGCTGCAGCTCACCGAGGTACAACACAGCACAGCCCAGTGTCTGTTCTGCCTATGAATGGACCAGAAACATCCACAAGGCAGCAGCATGGGGAGGACGTCAGATGAGTGAACGGCTGTTGTCTTATTCCATGCACTGCACCAGTCAGTTTATGTATGCTTATTGATCCTTTGAAAAAGATGAAAACTCATTCATCTATGAGATCCCCTCAAATGCCCTGGACAGCACGTGAAATGTAGCCATGTCCAGGGAAAGAGGACGCTTGGTTACCCTAAAGTCTGTTCTTTCAAATATATATTTTCAGGTGTTCAATTCCTTTACATCCTGAATCTGAGAAGTTTGCCACGTTATTTTGATTTAGGATGTAAGGGTTTTTCCAGTTGGGTGTATACCTGAATGGGATTAGTGAAGACTGTCAATTTAAATTCCCACCATGCTGTCAAAAAAGAAATTATATTAATACTTAGGCTATAAAGTGTCATACGTTTGAGCTAAGAAGAAAACCTATATCAACCCCAACATTCAGTGTTAGAGTGAGTGTAACATAATTGTACTCCATAATAGATTCAATTCAAATAGATTCAAAAATACTTTATTGATCCCAGAGGGAAATTACATGTTGGTATAGCTCATATAATTCATTCTTTAAGGAGTTGTTATAGATAATGATGGCTGTGGGCAGGAAGGATTTCCTGTAGCGATCTGTATTGCAGTGAAACTGAAGAAGCCTCCGACTGAAGACAATTTGTTGATGTATGACAGTCTCATGAAGAGGATGCTCAGGGTTGTCCATAATTCTTTTGATTTTATGAAGTATCCTCCTTTGCATTATCATCTCCAGATGTTCCACAGTTGTCCCAAGAACGGAACCAGCCTTCTTTATCAGGTTGTTTAGCCTTTTTAAATCCCTGGCTCTGATGCTGCTACCCCAACAGATGATGGCTGAAGAGATTACACTCTCCACAACCGATTTGTAGAAGATCTGCAGCATCTTGCTGCAAACCTTGAAGGACCTAAGCTTCCTCAAGAAGTAGAGTCTGCTCTGTCCCTTCTTGTAGACGGGTACAATCTTCTTGTATAGCGGCTGCAATAAGATTGTAAAAATCTTGATCTTACTACATAGTCTGTTCCCGATTGTCATTTTTGAAAAACACAAATCTTTAAAAAAATAATCTAATCTTCTTTGTTAATTTCCTGTCTACACTTCCACTCCAGCTGATGGCGGTATTGCATCTTTATTGTTGGTCTGGCAACCGCCATGAAACACTAAGGAAGAAAAAGACTTGTTTCCTTCTGTAAAGGAGCTGCTTCCGTTTCCTCCTGCGAAGCTCCATTGCCGGGGAGAAGGAAGAGGGCGAAAATAGCAAGGTAACTGGAGCGGGTCTGGGCCTGTGTTGTTTTTGCTGTAGTTGCTTTAACCTAGCAACATAATTGACATTTATAATTTCGCAAACGTATGCTAAATTGCAGGCGGTAGTCCACAAAACAGTAGCCTACCGCCAGACAAGCCTGCGGTGGCCAGAATCATAATGACGACTTTTATTCTCTAGCTCATAGCTCAGATGGTCACATAACCTTCGCTGCCCGTGTGCATGAGAAGATTTCAACCCTATCCGAACCCAGGATGCAAAGGGTTTGTTCGTGAGAAAAGACTGATCAAGGTGAGTGGTTGAACTATTTAATTACACACATTACCAACTTTATTGTCAACTACAGCATAGTTTATATCGGATATTACACGAGTTTACATTTACTTGCACCTCTACAGACGCACTCGATTGTCATGGCAAATACTTGATGTTTGGAGGATAAATGTGGGCGTGCGAACAGGGGGTGGGGTCACCAGTGGATGATTTTTTCTGTTATTAAGGCCCTACAGAGTACTGCCAAACGTGTTTAATCCCATGGAATACTCGGGAGACGTTTTGACGCTAAATATTCAAACACCTTGTGTGCACGACCTTTTACATTTTTTTATAATGAACTACTCACAACAATGTTTCTAACCTCATGAGGCACGAAATGGTTGTTTTAATTGGGCTTCAATTTAGGGAAAGACTGCTTAGCCTATTGCAGGGATCAGCAAGTTTTAGAAAATATTTTTGCTTGAACTCCCATTAATTTGTCTAGAGCAGTGGTCTCCAACCCTGGCCCTCGAGATCTATTTTCCGGCGGGTTTTAGATGCATCCCTTCTCCAGCACAGCTGAATTAAATGAATAGCTCCTTACCATGCCTTTGCCAAACTTGATGGTATGCCGAAGAGGTAATTCAATAATTTAATTCAGCTGTGTTGAAGCAGAAATTTATCTGCAACTTGCAGGACATTAGATCTCAAGGACCATGGTTGGAGACCACTAGTCTATGGCTACAAAATCAATAGCCTATATGCTTTTAATGGAAGATCACTGTTAGTTGGTGTTTTGCAAATAAAATGTTATAGAAAAGCCATGTTGTTTGTATATACCAAGGAGAAATTATTAAACTATTTTTCCATGATTAGTGGCATTTTGTTGTTTATCTGCAACCATAATTTGGAAAGCAAAACATACGTAAAACTGCTTTTAAAAAGCTCTCATATTTTAAAGTTAATTTAATTATCTCTTTCAGCTAGCTATGAAAAGCCATTCATCAAAACCACAGCTTTATTAAATTGCAAGTAATATATTTTTGTTTTGAGAGTTAACACTAATCTTTATTAACCACTTTTATCAGTGCCACTGACAAAAACCTGGCTGTTCACATAAGATTGATTAACATCGCTGTAGTAATTAAACTGACTTAGAAAAATAGGGAAGGAGATATGTTAGACTTGACTCATAACCAGGGGTGAAAGTAGTTTTAAATTATTGCCGGTACTATTACCAAAACCTTCATCTCTCTCTCACTTCATGCATTTTAAATTAGCAAATAGTCAAAACCCAAACAAAATCATTTCAATATTTTTCTGTAGGGTTAGGGGTTAGTTGACAAGAATTAAAAACGATTGACGATATTGTAAAATGATAAAATGATGGTTTGGTAGATATTTACCTTGAATTATGACCATTTAATTCTGTGGATTTGAAGAAGTTTGACCAAGAATTAAAAAAGTTACCTGGGGGATACATATTCTGGCGGACAGAATTATCGTGCCTAAAGTAATTTGTATCCCCTGCCTAAAAAGGGCTGTGAGTATCCCATCTTCAAGTGGTTTAATATATTTCTACCTTGGATTATGAACATTTAATTCTGTGGATTTGAAAAGGTTTGGCCAAGGAATAAAAAAGTTACCTGGGGGATACAGATTCTGGTGGACATAATTATAATCTCTGATATAATTTATACCTTGTAATTTTGACAAGGACTTCCAGCCTGAATTATTTCTCTTCACCCACCAAAGAGAAATATCAAAAACTGTAGGAGCATGCAAACAAATAGTCAGCAGAAACAGGTTAAAAGGCTTTTTCATCACTAAAACGTTTTCTATTAATGTTTGAGAGTATAAATGATGTTCTACAAGCCATTTGTCTTTTCAACCGCAGCAATTTCCTAATGTTGTGAATCTGTTCACATATTTGGCAATAAAACCTTCCCGATTCTGATTCTCTTTTACTTTATTACTAAATTATTTATTATAACACTAAAATAAACAGCGTTTTTCAGTTTTAAACTCAGGAAGGTGGATTTTTGTTTCTAGCAGACAGAACTTTGGGTGACTTAAAACAATGAAAGAAAATAGTATTTTTATAGGAAATTGTGAAAGAGTCGTATACTTGCAGAGAACAATTTATATTTAATGTAATTTTTATATGAATCGAGTTTACACAGACGTGACCGTTTTCTTATTAAGCCGACCGTGCGACACCACGTTAGAAAAATAAATCAATTTATTTCTGTGGTAACCAACAAACAGAGCGATGAAGTAAAGACACTTGGTTTTCACTTATTCAAAGACAAAATATCACTAGTTCAACGTGTTGTTGGTTGTGATTGTGGCGGAGTCAAATGGAACCGTTGTTGCCCACTGTCTCAGACAGAAAGTAGCTGAAGTTGCCCCAGAAAGTCGCTAGATGTCGCCAGATGATGTCATACGCTAATTTGCATAATGGTGATGTCATCACGTGATGACGAATGAAACGGAAAGGAGGAAATAATTATATTTAGATTAGGATTTTGTCATACAGGGTTAAACAATACATTATTTAAACAGGGGAAACATGCTACAGGGAAATGTGACTTTTGTCTTCAAGAAGAGACTGTGGAACATGTTATATTATTTTGCCTGAAGTATAATGTTGAGAAAACTGGTACAGAATTTACAAGATATCAAATTGCAACTGGACATCAAAGACCTTTTAAACAAAATTTAAAGTTCTGGAAAAACATTTTTTGCTGAGATATCTCAAGAAGACGAAATTAATAGAAAGTAATATAGTTGTTTGTTCTTTAGTATTTTGTAAAAATAAGTAGGGCATATTTATCATGCATCAAATGTTTATTGCCAACCGCCATTAAACAGAAGTTTATTGCTTATGGTATTATTTTCAGTGGGGTTTTTTTTGTTTCTTTGTCTATGTCCTACGTTTTTGAACTCACCATACATTTCGAACGTTCCTTGAATGCACCACAGGTGTGAGATGCCGATGCAGTACACACAAGCTTCTGCCTTAATTCCTGTTGAAAGATCGGGTCTTGTATACATGCAGATTTATTTTTTACTTTTGAATTAACATTAAATACCAAACAACTTCGTCTGTGAGTGGGTGAAATGAACCAAAAAAGGTTTATGATTGGTCAGTCGACATAGTCTGATCATGCCGCATACACATGCGCAGATCATTCCCTTTGCGAAGCAGCAAGCTGGGTCTCTAAACTGCTGGAAATATCGGCGACAAAGTTTCACAGAAAGTAGCTGAGGGTGGTTAGAAATGTCATTAGGCGCTTTTTGGAAAATAAAAGTCGTTAGAAATAGCGACAAAGTCGCTAAGTTGGCAGCACTGAGTGGAAAGCGCTTCCTTCTAGGTGCGTGCTCCCGGCTCAGGGGGATACAATTTCTGACACCTCAGTGAAGCTGTCCCCCCACCCACTTGAAAAGTAAAATCTAATAGGCGGATAGGTTAGTGCTTCGTTTTTGCAGATTTGTGCAGGTAAAATTATCGTTTGTGCTGCTTTGGTTTTTGAGATATTAAACTTTATTTTATAGGTCATTCAAAGGTCACCATCCCCCCAGACAGCTCCAAAACGGACCAAAATAGTCTACTTTTTTAGTGCTTCGTTTGTGCTGATTTGTGCAGGTAAAATTAACGCTTCTGCTGCTACCGTTTCTGAGATATACACTTGAAAATGTTTTTCAAAAAGCCGTGTGACCTTCTACCAGATAAGATCGTTCAAGATATGAGTCCAAGTCCCAGGCTTCAAAATTGTATATTCTCTTTTTTGAGAAGGAGAAAACTTGTCTTTATATTCAACCTTTTCAGGAATGAACTTCACCCAGTCTTCAAAAGGTACCTCAAGCTGAAAAGCCTGATAGTTTTCTTGTCCAGAAGAAATGCCACTGGAGTCTACCTCTGTTTCACCATCACTTTCCTGATCACTGATTTCCAAAACTGACCAGATGTTATGTCTATTCAGCTTCACAAAAGTGTACAGGGCCTTTGCTGACATAATGTTTTCTAGCTGATGACTCATCTCTATCCATACCGGGGCAGCTGGAGTGGCTATTTTGGCATTTTGGAATATGGCCTCTTTTGAATTGCAAAGGACTACAAAAATTGAGTCTCTGTCTACAGATGGCTTTCGAGGCATCTAAATCAGAATTAAAAGAAACTATGATTAGGGTGGATCAAATGATGACTTCTGACCTACGCTATATAATTAGCATAGAGATAAAAACCCAGTTCTCCAACCTACACACAAATTTTTTTAGCGCATTAGCACATAGGGCTACTTAAATTGCATTGTTGGTATTATTCTGTGTCTGAATGTTGTTTTATACATGTACTGCACAGCACTTTGTTCCAGTGTACTGGTTATTTTTTAAGTGCTTTATTAAATGTTTTCTTGAATCTGCAAATAAAAGTATCTGTTTTAAAAAAATGTTAAATGTTGATTTAAAAAAAATCACTCTTTCTGGCTTGATACAGTGAATTTTACCATGTGTACTACACTGTGTATTTGCTCAATATCTAAAAACATGTATACTATACCATGTAGTAACTCAGTATCTAAAGTTTAATTGAAATATACTCTTACCTTGTTCAAAAAATACAAAGGGTTGTAAATCCCCCCCCCCCCCCCAATAAAATACTACTTGAAATACTTTTCCTGCCAAATTTTATTTAATGCAAAGACTGCTAGCTTGTTTGTTTGTTGTAAAAATGATGGCAATGCAGATTGTTCTGTTTATTTCAATAAAGATTTTGTTTGAATAAAAAAGATCCACTTTAACATATGTCTAGCATGTCTCGTGTTCTGCAGGGGGATGTGTGGGACAGTGGTTAAGACATGTTCAGCAGGTGCAAAGCCTAACTGACCTCTGTCAAGGGTTTGCCTCCTCGATTTGTGCATGTTTTTTTTTAATAAACTAGAATCTTGAATTTATAAAAGGAACATAATTGAATAAGTAAACTGATTAATGTACATGTGCAACAAATTTAGATCATAAAAACATAAGGAGACATAAGGTTTTCTTGCAGAACTTTATTCAATTCAATTCAAAAAATTCAAAAATTCTTTATTGATCCCAGAGGGAAATTAAGTTATTGAACACATTTACACGCAAAAGGTACACGGCTATTTGAAAAACACTTTCAAGTGTATATCTCAGAAATGGTAGCAGCACAAACGTTAATTTTACCTGCACAAATCAGCACAAACGAAGCACTAAAAAAGTAGAATATTTTGGTCCGTTTTGGAGCTGTCTGGGGGGATGGTGACCATTGAATGACCTATAAAATAAAGTTTAATATCTCAAAAACCAAAGCAGCACAAACGATAATTTTACCTGCACAAATCTGCACAAACGAAGCACTAACCGCTCCGCCTCTTTGCCTTTACTTTTCAAGTGGGTGGGGGGACAGCTTCACTGAGGTATTTCTGACGGGGATAACTACCTTTGCACGACACCGGCATTAGCTCATAAGAAGTTTCTTTTCTGAAAACAAAATAACAATTCAGAAACAATTCGGTATGAGTTAAAATGAATTTTTAAATAGACTGGTTCTGAAGGACTTTAAGACAGGCAGCCGCTCTCCCATCTTCCTGGTACTGCGTACCACCACAGAATCTTTTAACGGTACGCAGTACCGGACCGTACCGGCTTACTTTCACCCCTGCTCATAACACACTGTAATCTCTGCTCTAGAATATTTGGTGTTGGGAGCAGTGAACTTCTTACGTTATCTTTGAGCACATAATAGCGTTTTATACTCTTGTTAAAGATTTTACTTAAAGCAGTTAAGTGTTTTAAGAATATTGGAAGTGGTGTCTTGTATATGTGGATTACTTTTACAAATGTTTGGGTAACCTTTATTCTGATCTCTGCAGTGCCATGTCTATATCTGTTTCAAGACCCAACTCCTTCCAATTTCAATGCAAGAAGAAAAAGAGAATAATGGCTGAAATAAATGTATCACCACTGAAGCATTTTGTCACTGCGAAGAAGAAGATCAATGGAATATTTGAACAACTTGGGACCTACATTAAGGAAAGTGCAATCTTTCTTGAAGGTATGTTTCTTTTATATCTCCACAATACCACTGTAAAATGGGAAAAACGTTCTCTGTCATGAAAGTATTTGAGTCAAGAACAAAAACCTGAAGGTTCCAACTGGTTTCTGGATTAAATTTAATTCAGCAGGACCTATTTGTTCCTTACTAGAGGCTAACAATTGTTTAGGATTCATGTGAGTCCTGTGGGATTCCCGTAAAAAGCGAGTTAAGTAATTTATAATCACGTTACTTGGACAAAACAGGAAGAATAATCAACAGGAGAGGGCAAGAGCGGTAATAAAATGCACAGCCTCGAGCCGCTTGGCAACTACATTTGACACAAGGACTGAAACAGTGTTGCCAACTCAGCAATTTTGTCGTTATATTTAACGAGTTTTATCATCTAGCAACTTTTTTGGGGTGAGTTATTAGAGACTTTGAGACTGATGGGAAACATCCTTCTTACTCCTCACACCGAGCAGCGGTGCTGTCTCTGCACTCCTCTCCCTTCCCAGAACGCTCACAGCAAGCAGGCAGGCCTTGCGCTGCAGCCCACCTAGGGCCCAGAGCCAGACGTCAGCTCAGAGCAGATGCTAACCTCACTGCATCAAGATTGCAAATCGCCTCTCTGTGACAGATGTTAAACAGTCATGTCTAAACTGGACTCTCAGAAAATCAGAAAGAAGTGGGAATTGAACCCTGAATTCAAACACAGGTTAAATGTTTATTGGAGATGCTGCACAGGTCTACTGCCTGTATTGTAAGGCTGATTTTTTTAAATTTATTTATTGCCACAGTCATATAAAAAAAACACATGACAACTCAAACATACTCAAAAAACAGAACCTTATAACAGTTCCACCCCAACCACGTTGCCAATTATTTAATTCTTCCCGTCTCCTACAGTATCTAATACAATTACATGCACATTATGCAGATGAGGCTATTGTCATTTGGTCAGTTTTTGCAATGTTTCATACCCCTGAATCTCTAGGGGGCGCTATTGCAAATGATATTTCTTTTAGGCTAATAACTCCTTAACCATAAGTCCCACACTCAAAAGACTTTATATCAGCTTAATCCTTGAATATTTCCGCATCTACGCTTCAGGGGCCATGCCAGCTTCCACCTAACTAGATTTTTTTTGCCATTTAGCAAAAACAACAAAACCAATTTAGGATAACTCCTCCCAAAATTTAAGCTGGACCAGTGTGAAACCTGGTACGTAACATCTACGGATTGAGACAACAAAATGACATGGATTTTTTTTTTTTTTCGTTTTTGAAAACTGTGCAAGAGACACAATACCGGTGACTTAACGGTTGCTAGCTTAACAGTTGATTGTGTATATCTCTCCCATACTTTATAATCAAACAACAAGAATTTAGATCCTAATAGGGGATGAAATTATGTTACTGTCTTGATTTTTGTAAAGTTTTGCTCATAGGAGTCGCTACAGAGTGCATAAGGTTATATCTGCATAACGGCTTAACAGATTTACACCAAATTTAGTACATCACTAGATCTTGAGGCCACACTTTGAATTTCATGATATGGGTGTGGCTTATATGATATTTTACATGACAAAAGTCAAATAGTAGTTAACAATTTATTATTGAAAAAGTAGTTGATCTAGGAATATTTAAATAAGCTAACATGTAAACATGACCATCTGAAAATATTTTAGGAATTTCTGTACAAAATATGGATTTGTAGTAAATTTATACATTTTGGTTCAATGTGTAAAACGATTAACAAATTTTCTTTTTTAATTGAAAAACCATTTGGACTAGGGACATGGAAATAAACGAATATGATTCCATATGTTTACATGAGCATATGAAAATATTTTGGTAATTTCTTAATCAATCGGGAATGTTTAATGAATTGAAATGTTGTTGTTGTATCAAATAGTAGTTAATTTATTATTGAAAAAGTACTCAATCTAGGAATATGTAAATAAGCCCACACGATCTCATGTGTAATCATGACCTTCTGACAATATGTTGGGAATTTCTTGACCAAATATGGATTTTTAATGAATTTTGGTTATTCTTTATAACTGTAATAAATAATTTTTTATTGAAAAACCATTTGCTTTAGTGACATGGAAATGAAATAATATTCCATATGTTGATATTACTATGTGAAAATATTTTTGGTAATTTCTTAATTAATCAAGGATTTTTAATGAACTTATTAAATTAAGTCATTGTTGTATCAAATAGTAGTTAACAATTTTTATTTTATTGAAAAACCATTTGAACTAGGGATATGGAAATAAAAGAATATGATCCTCTGTTTACATTACCCTGTGAGAATAGTTAGGTGGTTTTGTAATTCTTTATTTATTTATTTTTAATATGTAATTGTCTCAAATATTAGTTAACAATTTATTATTAATCTAAGGATATCTCAATAAGCTTACTTGATTCAATATGTAATCAGGACCATCTGAAAACATGTTGGGAATTTACTGTCACAAACTTGATTTTTAATGAATGAATTCCAGTAATATTGTTATAAAATACTGGTGTTGGCCAGAGGGCCCTATGGCACGATATGGCAGCCTCGCTTCTGTCAGTCTGCCCCAGGGCAGCTGTGGCTATAATCATAGCTTGCTTCCACCAGTGTGTGAATGTGAGAGTTAATGAATAATGGAGTTGTAAAGGACTTTGAGGGTCTCGAAAAGTGCTATATAAATGCAAGCCATTATTATTATTATTATCATTATTAGTTCAAAATCTTTTATTGAATAAGCATTGGAATTATTGGCATATGAAAAGATTGATGCTATTCCACATCTAGACCTGACGATATGATAATTCGGTAATGACAATTTGAAAGAAGTATGAATCTTTCACAATAATTTTTATTTTATTAAAATTGTTGAAAATGGTAATATTGGGGGTGTCGCATGGCGTAGTAGTTAGAGCGGGCACCCTATGTGCAGAGGCTTCGGCCCCGGTTCAAGTCCCGTCCCAGGCGACCTTTGCCGCATGTCTTTCCCCCACCTCTCTCCCTTCAAAAAACTCTGTCCACTCTCAATAAAGGCCACTCAGGCCCAAAAAACTAAAAAAAGGTAATACTGGTAAAATAATAATAGGAAAATTCAAAACCATAACATAAATTCATAAGAAATGGTTAAAGTCTTTTATTATTTAGACATGGATATCGGGGAATATTTTTGAAATTTTTGCATATAATTTAGATTTTATATTTTTTATATTGTGAGCTTGTACTATCATTATTGTTTGAAATGGCAAATAACAAGTTTTCATTAAAACAATGGAATGTAGGGACATTGACATCTGTTTATAGGATTCCAGATTCAAATTCAATTTCAAAATACTTTCTTGTTCCCAGTGGGAAATGGTGTTGTCGTAACTCATGCCATTTAATTCTTCAAGGAGTTGTTTTAGATCTTGATCGCTGTGAGCAGGAAGGCTCTCCAGTAGCTTGTTTGTTTTGTGTTGCAGTGAAATTGAAGGAGCCTTCGGCTGAAGACACACTGTTGTTGTAGGGTAGTCGCATGAAGAGGATATTCAGGGTTGTCCATATTTTCAAGATTTTATGAAGAATCCTTTTTTTTCATCATCTCCAGATGTTCCACAGTCTTCCCCAGAACGGAACCAGCCTTCATTATCAGGTTGTTTAGCCTTTTTAAGTCCCTGGTGCTCTGATGCTCATATCCAAATAGATGATGGCCAAAGATATTGCACGCTCTACAACAGACTTGTTGAATATCTGCAGCATCTTGGTGCAAACCTTGAAGGACCTAAGCTTCCTCAAAAAGTACAGTCTACTCTCTACGCTTCACTGTTGAATCTCGAGTTTAGTCTGTTGTTCAGGTGAACTCAGAGGTATTTATACTCCCTAACCACCTCCACTTTGTCTCTTATGATGGAAACAGTGTTTGATTTAACCCTGTTTTTTTTAAATCTGCAATCATCTCCTTTGTTTTGTTCACATTTAAGGTAAGATGATGGTTTGCACACGTCAAAATGCTGTATTGCTTTTCCAATGACCCCCGTAGTCCTCCATAGGAGGGTGAGCTGCTTTTTACAATGGCAGATAGCTGTTTTTAATAAAAACAATAGAATGTATGAACGTGGACAAATTGTTACAGATGTTACCAGATATTGACCGTCACCCAAGAATATTCTGGAATTTTCAAAATAAACTATGGATTTTATATAAACTTTTTGAGTTTGTATTGAGAAATAAATCTAACTTATGGTTTACAGTTTATGAAATCTTAAAAGCCAGCGATCCAAGGGCACTGGAATGCTTTTTCATTGTTCCAGATAAAGACATTGTTGTGTGAAAATATTTTGGGGAATTTTATGAAGTATCTATTTATTTATTTTTGCTACCCTTTTTTTTAAATTGAAATTTTTCATCAAGACACAACTTTGGATTCCACTTTATGTTCATCACATACTTTGTAGTTACATTCTTATTCAGAATTATTACATAATGTCTACGCTTGACGCATGCAAAGTTGCTGTCGAATATATAAATATAGCACCCGAAATTTTAGCAAACCTCTACTTGTGTCAAGTAATCTGTCTACTTGTTATTATACATCCCCCCCCCATCTCCCAACACATTAATAAGCAGAAAACATAGCTTCCAATATATACATAAGTTGTTTTGAAATAACAAGTGGTTTGTACAGATTATCAACTCAAAAACAACTCACAATGATATTACAAAAATGAAAAAGAAAAAAGGAAGAAAATGCCGAGGTCCGAGACTGATTTTCTATTCACTAAAAGGATCTATGTTCTTTACAAAATTTATTAAGGGCCGCCATATACTCTCAAACACCTCTTTTTAATCCTTTAAAATATAAGTTATCCCTTCTAAGGGGACACCTAACAACATCTGTTGTAACCACTGGGCTGTGCTTGGGCTGTATGTATTTTTCCAACGTAGTGCAATACATTTCTTGGCATGAATCAGGCTGAGATCTATAAATGCTTGTTCCCCTTTATTATATTTGTGTATTTCCAGGTAAATGCCCAACAAAAAGACTTTTGGATCCAATGAGATCTGCTTCGAAATGATCTTCTCCATTGTTACTCTAACCCCTTCCCAAAATGTTTGTATATGTGTACATTGCCAGGTACAGTGATAGAATGTTCCTTTAGCCTCCAGACATTTTGAGCAAATATCTGGTATATTTTTGTTGTACTGATTTAGATCTGCTGGTGTCACATACATCCGCATTAGCCACTTGTACCGTATTAATTTCAGTCGTGAATTAATCACTTTTTGAGCCGCAGCACAAGCCTCCTCCCACTCCCCTTCTGTAATTTCTAATTGAAAATTCTCTTTCCAGGCGTTTATTTTGTACTGCGAGTTTTCATTTGATTTTGATAACATGTTGTAAAGCTCAGAAATAACTTAAATTCACCAAGTTTTGCGGTTTTGAAATGTGGCTCTTGCTTTAAATTACCATTAAAAGTAACGTCGGGTTTTCGGAAGCTGTACATTTCAGTTGTTTTCTCAGTTGTTACTTGGTCTAGAAAGCTGTGGATAGGCTCGTTTAAAAGGTCTCTTTCTGCTGAAGACATCAGTATTTGTCCCATTGCTGTGGGCTTTAAATTCACCAAGTTATGCGGTTTTGAAATGTTGCTCTTGCTTTAAATTAAAAGTAACGTCGGGTTTTCTGAAGCTGCACATTTCAGTTGTTTTCTTAGTTGTTACTTGGTCTAGAAAGCTGTGGATAGGCTCGTTTGAAAGGTCTCTTTCTGCTGAAGACATCAGTATTTGTCCCATTGCTGTGGGCTTTAAATTCACCAAGTTTGCGGTTTTGAAATGTGGCTCTTGCTTTAAATTACCATTTAAAGGTTATTTCAGAATCTGCCAAATAGAAGTCTTGAATGGTGCAAAGACCTTTTGTTGCCCATACTTTAAAGGTACATCCGCTCTACCTGGGGTAAAAAATGTGTTCCCCCAAATTGAGGTGTATTGAGATAGTGATTAAGACAATTTCATATATTTCAGAACCTTGAACCATATCCTTCATGTGTTTTACAATAGGATTTTCTGTTTCTTTATGTAGCTTTTTTGGTATCTTTGAATGGAGAAATATGGGAAAAGGCAAAGGCAAATCTTGTGATTCCTTTTCTATCCAGTGAGGAGTGTCTTTTAATGAGAAATTAAACATTATAGATTTCATTTGTGCAGACCAGTAGTACCATTCGACGTTTGGACATTTTAGTCCCCCACGATCAAAAGGAAGATACAGTAAAGTCAAACGGACTCTTCATAGGATTCCATATGAATCCTATGAAGAGTTTCCTCATTTTCGAGAACAAATCTGGAGGTGGTGGCAGGGGTATATTTTGAAAAAGTAATTTTGGAAGTACATTCATCTTTAAGATATTTATCCTTCCCACAACAGACATAGGTAGAGTCATCCACCTCTCGATGGAACTGTTTATCTCTGTCATTAAAGGTTCATAATTTGATTCGACCACCTGTTTTAATTTCGACCTGATATTAATTCCCAAATAATTAAAGCTGTCTACAACATTAAATTGAATAACTTCTGAGACTGGATTTTTTTTCTTTCATCTTCATTCAGAAATAAAAGAGATGATTTTGTTTGGTTCACTTTATACCCAGATATATTTCCATATGTTCTAATTATTTCCAATAGAGTTGGAATTGACTTTTGTAACTGGGACAAAAACAAAATTACGTTGCCGCATACAACACAATTCTGTGTTCTACTGAACCCATCGTGATTCCATACAACTTAGTGTGGGAATGTATCGCTATTGCAAGCGGTTGGATTGCCATTGTGAATAGTAAGGGTTACAATGGATATCCTTGCCTGCAGCCTTTTGCTATGTTTATTGGTTGTGAGATATTCCTGTTTGTCAAAATTTCTGCCTTAGAGTTTTTGTATATGACCTGAACCCATGTTTTGAAATTATTTCCACACCCAAATTTATCGAAAACCTTGAACAGATATGGCCACTGAACCTTATCGAGAGCCTTTTCAGCCTCCAGTGCTAGTAAAGCTGGGTCTGACTTATCTGTGTTACTGTGAATAATATTCAATACCCTTCTCACATTGTGAAAACGTTGCCTTCCAGATATAAAACCATTTTGGTCTCTGTCAATAATATTTGGTAACAGATTCTGCAGTCGTTTTGCTAGGAGTTTACAGATTATCTTGAGGTCCTAATTTAGTAAGCATATTGGTCTAAAATTTTCACATCTGTTTGAAGGTTTACCTGGTTTAGGTAATAGAACTATCAAGGCGCTGTTCATAGATAAAGGGAGGCTTACGTCTCTGAATGCTTCTCGGAACATTTCCTAAATTGGTGTTAGTAATTTATCTTTACATTTTTTATATAGATCAATTGAAAGACCATCTGGTACCGATTTCTTACCAGATTTTAAACTATCAATTGCACGTCCAATCTCTTCTTTACTGATGTCTAAGTTTAGAGCCTCTATTTGTTCATTGGATAAATATGGAATGGATAGTTCATCTAAATATCTGTTTACATTATGAGAATTAATTTCCTTTTTTTGGATCATACAATTCTCTCTATAATACTCTCTAAATGTTTCATTAATTTCTGCAGGATTCTCTATAACTGTCATTTGATATAATGGATGTTATTGGTGTTTTTGTCTCCAACTGTTTTATCTGCCAAGCCAGTAATTTACCTGCCTTATCACCCTGATCATAGAAGGATTGTTTCAATCTTAAGAGGCTAGCTGCTGCTCGGCCAGCTGATTGATTGTTGTATTCAGCTCTTAGAGTGGCTAGTTCTATTTCCAATTGTGTGTCATTTTCTTTATTAACCTTTTCCTGAAGAATTCTAATTTTATATTCCAGTTGTAGTGTTCCCGGTTCTCCACTTTTTTTTATTTTGAACCTGTGTAACTAATAATATGAGCTCTAAGAAAAGCCTTAAAAGCTTCCCATCTCGTACATGTCGACGTTTGTGCTGTTTTAATTTAAGAAAATTAATCGATATTTTTTCCTATATACCTTATAAACTCTTCGTCCTGTAACCTTTAATGCTGAAAATGCCATCTGTGGGGGTCTTTAATAAGATTTTTATCCATATACACTAAACGGCATGGAGAGTGATCTGAAATTACAATATTGTCATAGAAACAGTTATAAATTTTGGACCGTAGTTCTATAGAAAGAAGAAAATAATCAATCCTGGAGAATGTCTTGTATATGCTCGAGTAACAGGAAAACTTGCCATGTGGTTTTTATTCTCTCCATATATCAAACAACTTCAACTCTTTAATGAACCTATGAATATTCACCCTGCATTTATTGTGTGACTGGTCTAGTCCTGTGGACCTATCCATTCCGGGGTCTAACGTGCAGTTGAAATCCCCTGCTATAATATACTGTCCGGTGACTGAAGCAATTGTAAGGAATAAACCTTCAAAAAATTTGGCATCGTCTATATTAGGGCCGTATAAGTTTACCAAACACAAATCCTCTGAGAACATACGACCTTGAATTATTAGGTATCTTCCCCCTTTATCTTTTACTACGTTTTTTACTTGAAAAGGTACAGTATTATGAATAAGTATCATGACTTCTCTTTCCCTGGAAGAGAATGAGGCCGTGAATACACTACCATGCCATCTTCTTTTAATGCCTTTTAAGTCTTTATCTAGAAGATGAGTTTCTTGCAAAAATACCACCTTACCATCAATATCACTTATTTTATTCATGACTTGTTTAACTTTTTTAAGGTTTTGCAGACCCCCGCAGTTCCAAGAAACAAAATTAAGCTTTACTTCTTCAGTCATATTCAACTAAAACGAATAGATTACCTTGCCGCTTATTTTGAACATGTAGAGAAGCACAAACAACCCTGGGTGCTGGAACTTGCACCCAAAACAACCCCCTTTTCCCATGCTTAACAGAAGCCCCCCTCCCCCCACCAAGAAATCTCCCGCTATCACCTGTTAACGTTCCACGCTTGCGAGTATTAGTCCATCCATTTCCATTGGTTAGCCACTGATGCTATCTTGTGTATTACCTCTTAAACACTCCCATTGTGTAATATCCATTCCCAGTAATGTGCAAAAGTAACTTATTTGCACCTCAATTAAGAAGGTGTGCTCAGCTTGTAAATGCACACTTTGATTTACACACCTCATCACCAACATGAAGAGTCACACTTTACCCATAAACTTGACATGTCAGATAATACTTATTTAGCTACTCGTTAACAACCGTGGAAGACACTTTCATTACTCTTACCAGAACTTGCAGCTTATTTATATTATTGTTAATATATTTATATCTGCGCCCTGTCCTCCTAAATCTTCTTAATGAATTCCTCTGCTTCAGCCGCGGTTTTGATGATGTGACTGCGGTCTTTGTGTGTTATCAACAGACTTGCCGAATGAATCAGTCCATGCCGAATGCCCCGGTTACGCAGCTCCCGGTGCACTGGATCAAACTGCTTCTTCAATTGGTGAAGTCCCGTGGCCAAATCCGGATAAAACCTCACTTGCTGGCCCTTATACCGAATGGCCTTGTTATTTTTAGCCACCGCCAAGACCGCTTCTCCCTGTAGCCGAGGAACTTCATTATTAATGTTCTCGGTGGTGCACCGGCGGTGCGCTCACTCAAGTTTAACGGGTGATCCTCGGGCCAAAAGATTTAGTGCCTCCGGAATCCACTCCTCCAGGAAAGAGCAGGGGTCCTCTCCCTCAGCCCCCTCCGGCAGCCCGACCAGCCTCAAATTATTCAATCGGGATCTGGTTTCCAAGTCCAAAAGCTTGTCTTCCATAATTTTGCTTTTAGATTCCAGAGCATCAACTTTAGCTTGCAAGTTTGCGACATCATCTTCTGTACTTGACACTCGTAGCTCCACTTGTGAAACTCTTTCGGTAAACTCATTCATCTCTTTCTTTAAATCTCCTATTGCCGTCCCAATTCCATCATATCGCGTCGTGAACTCATCTTTCATAGCACCGAGGGTGGCCAAGATCTCGTCTGCCTTGTACTCTCCAGCTCCGGGTTTCGATTTCGGCCACCACTAGCATCTCCTTCTGCCATGTTGTCGTTAGCCACGTTAGCCTTCTGGGACTTACTCCGGATGCGAAAGCAGCTATTTCAGCCCTTCATTCATTTCCCATTGAAATGAATGACAATTCCTGAAAATTCTACAAAAACTTCCGCCTCTATCAGCTTTAATAGCTCCTCCATACTTTCAGCTAGAAACATAATTAAAACTTACACTTAGTCACAACAGATTGGGCTATTACAGTATTATTCAGAATTTGTATATCTTTTACCATTTTTGAGATTTGACCTATTAAAAAGCATTCAAATTTTTCAGCTCTCAGGCTTTTAATAAGGGGGGGAGAAGGAATGTCTTAGGAGGGGCCTTGATGTTGGATTCAAAAAATCTCTCTCTCCCTCAAATACTCCGGACAGTAGCTTTAAGAAGTGAGTGCTGCCCTATAAAAATTCCTGAATCGATTGACATGCGAAGAGACCTCCTGATCCCTTGCAAGTGTGGCGCGAGGAGGAGATTGGACGGTGGCCAGGGTAGGGCTTGGAACCTGTTAACTGCTTGCAATTCTTGTTTCCTTTGAGTGGATAGATAAGTACTGTACCCGGCGAAGGACTGCTTTTATATAAGAAAAAAGACTTGTGGCTCATTTGATCAAGAACAGATTGTAAAATAAAAACAGATTTTCATAAAAAGATTAGAAATAGGGTATTTTCCAAAATAAATATAAATGTGAGTTGTTTTCAAAAGTAACTTGTTTGTTATAAAAGTGTAGAGAACACAGTGCAGAAGTTGGCTAATTCAGCTGAACATAAATTAATTATCCTTGTCTGAGGAATGGGTAAACTATATCTTTTGTTTTGTTTCCCAAAATGTTTACGTTATTTTTAAAGGGGGGATGGCACGTTCTTCTTATGTAGAAAGAGCAATTGAGGTCCAGTACATCAATAATTTTATCTGAAATAGATCTGTAAGTTCAATAAATGATTTATACTACCTATTTGAAATTTTGCATTCACAGCATGTCCGCACTGAACGCCTTGAAATTGGCTGCATGTCTCTTTAAGAGTCTCGGACATGCCCCCTTCAACACACTGCCGTCAACGTCATCACAACATTCTCCAGTCGCATGGGGACGAAGCATTGCAGTACTGTAGCATCTGTGCGCCGGACTTTTGGAAGACAGTCATGTCTTTCGGTTTACTATGGCCACGCAGGACATGGTACAAGCATATGCATTTGATCCCTTCTCTGACCCTGAAAGTGAAATATTGGATGAACCGGAGTACGTTCAGCGGCTCGTTCAAGAGCTACTACTTTCCATAGGTGCTACCCATTGGCTACCTGATTGCTGCTGACATGCTCTGCTTTAGTGCTCTGGGAGCGGGGGAGGGAGGGCTGTGGAGAGACGTGGGCAGTGATCAAAATTTAGGGGCATTGCTGGGAGGTTAGGGCGTTCCTAGGAGGACCTTGGCGTTCAGTGCTCAAAATGGCGGCCGCAAGAGTTTATAGATATTACTCAAACATACATAAATTAACCTAAGAAACACTTTAGGCATGTGTTTAAGGAGGGAAATGCATAAGAATGTTATGAAAAGCTTTAAAAAGTGGATTTTACATGCCACCCCTCCTTTAAAATATTCTGTAAAAAGTTAAACTTTTATGTTTTTTTTTCATTTACTTTTAAGCACAAAACTTGAGAGTAGATTAATTATACCATACATCCACCAACACATTCCCGGTTGCAACTTTAGCTTTGAAATGGTTTGAAATAAGGAATTCTGACACATGACATCACCTTTTTAGTAGCTACTTTATAGATTAAAATTTTGTCTGGAAGATTTTTTTTCCAGGGTGATTTGTAATCTAACAACCCCTTTGACCCTGCGGAAACAGCCAGAGTAACCCGCTACTGTAATTGAGGTTTTTTTTTTCTGTATGAACAAAACTGATGAGCATCTGGACACCTGGACACCGAAGCCAATTTGTGTCTTTATCATGGGAGCAAAGAGTACATTGAAGAGTAAACGGTAAACAGACTGGTGGGGACAGATAGCTACAGCTTAACATAGTGCCTTAATGCAGAAGGAGCCCATGCGGGAATTCCTTCCGCTGTAGCTATCAGAAAAGCTGCCATTCATAGTCTTCATCGATTCTGATCACTTCAGTTAGAGAAATGTTTAACCGAAATGTGGCAAGAGAGCGCAGTTTCTGCCTCTAAGTGGGAGTGCAGGCCAGCGCTCCATGCTGAGTGTTTAGTCCACAAATGTTCATAATACCTTTTAGTTAATTAATCTGCTCAATGTGTGATGGCACGATGTAAATTTTTTGTTCGGATTGAATATTGATTTAAATGAATGACAAATGGCACTGAATGTAATTATTTTAAAGATTGAAAAGTAAAAATAGATTAACCCAATCAGTAAAAAATGACCAACAACAACAAATTGTGGCGTGACCTCTGGCCAGGGTTTACCTGATATGAAGTGATCACTGCAGATTGTTGTATTTTTAATCTGCTTGTTCCAATCGCGCCTTCTGATGCCTTGCAACCAAAGACATATTTTGTTTGCCTTGAAAGGGGTGCGAGTTGATGGAATTCTATAGAACTTGCACATTTTGCTGGTTTTATCAAAATGATTTGGGCAACCAACAAGACATGATGGCGTCTCTTTCTGCACCCGACATGTTGTTGAACAATAATCCCTCTATAAGAGTAGAGGTAACTTCGAGGATCAAAGACCCTGGTGACACATCATACAGAATTAAGAGTTGTGGGATTTAGTGATCCTGCTCATAAAAACACCTTTGTAAACAGTTCCCTTTAGTGTTAATTACCCTGTTCCCATGGCCTCTTGACCTATTGAGAATGAGGAGACACGTGACGAGAATGAGAAGACACGTAACAATTTGGGCGGGGTCTGAGCCCGTCGGCCATGTTGTCAAGCTACACTATCGGTTGCCATGGGAAACACTGTCAGAGTGACACAGAGACAGAGCAGGAAAGACTGGAATTGCGCATTTAAACGGAAAAATTACGGATAACATTAAGAAGAAATGGAGAAGCAGCCCAAAGAAAAGGGTCCTTACGTGGAGAAACTCACTACCGGCGCCAAGCAGAAACGTAGACCCATACGAGCTGCCTGCAGCAGAATGGGACAGAGATCTAGACTCTTTAGCTCCGTGCACCTACATGGAGATCGTTGATTACTTGGTTTTTGGCATCAGCTATTATACCATGCAAGAATTCAAAAGCCACAAGTCATATATGCGCAATAATAAAAAGTGTTCCCTTTACAACCCTTGCCGTTCTGTGCGGGGAAACTTTAACTAACAGTTCAGAGTCCTGCAATGGGGCGGCTACCCGTAGGTGGAATATTCCAAAGCAATAAAAGACAAATAATTGATTCTACTATAATTTACTTTAAATCAGCTGATATTTATTTGATGCAGAGATCGCTGTGCAGGAACAAAATATTGTCCACAGTCCCTGGGTTTATCTGCGCTCTCTGTTCCTGAATCGCAAATTCAATCACAGAAAAATCTCTCTGGCAGCGCAGGATAGCGGGAACATTCCGCTGCCAGCGCAAAGTCGGGGGAATATTCTGGCATGTTCTCTCCACAAGCACAATATATCAACACCATTCTCTTTGGGAGTCGTAAACAAACAAAAGTATTAAATTCATATTCTTTAACCGGCAGTAAAAAAACTTCAGCTAGACCCATGCAATTTAATTGATGTATGTTTTTCATCTTGAAACGGGTACCAGCGGCACTGCAGGACTCTGCTCTGAACGTGTTTGCATACGGACTAAAACCTTGATGTATCCGCAATGCACCAGCATTTGCGCAGAAAGAAACCATGACTATAAGAAAGTGCAATGAAGTAATTTAAATAATAGTCAATTCAGTTACTAATGATGTGGAAATTGTGCTAGGAGCACAAGTAGATGTTAGATCTGCGCTGGTAAGAAATTCCGCATCAGGTTTACAAAAATGGTGGGGACATGTCCCTGTTGCTCATGTTGCTTTCTTTAGAGCACATGGTGAAAACTTTTTTTTTTTTAGTGCACATCATTATTTTGCACCGTTTACTGTTTCAACTTTTTGTGATTTTATTTCGTAATTTCTATTTGCTTATATATTATAGTTCTCAATAAATACTGGTAAGCCACATAAAGTTGTTTCGAGAATTTATTTCAATACGCAACAGCAAAGAGGCACTCAGACAACACGGGCACATATTTGTTAAGCTGCTCTGATACCAACAAATGAACGCCTTCTGCTTCTGGCGGGTACCCTGACAACATGGCCGACGGGGGTGGGGCACTGGGCTGTGACGACATCTCCTCATTCTCAATAGTCATAAATGTACAGATGGTCATAATCAGACTGTCAGGTGGGATCATAAATCAAGAGTCCTCAATCATCTTGAAACAATGTTGTTTTAATTTCCTTGAGACTCCTTCCTACGGTACCCAAGCTGGACAAACCACTTAATGGCAGCATGACTTAAACCAGCTGGGTAGTCGAGGACAGTTTTTTTTGTTCATTTGAAAGGATCCCCATTAGATGACCGACAAATGACAACTAGTCTTCCTGGGGTCCGAACAGTATTATAAACACAAATTCAACACACTTGCTATCAAAGCAGAAAACAAAACAATAAGACATAAAATTCTGTGGACATAAAAAAACAAAAACTGAATTAAAAACTACAGCCTAATAACAAGTGACAACCCCCTCATTTAACTGATACAGATACTACGGTTTAGAATATAGGTACAGTCTTAGTTTCGTTTTGAAACTGTATTTACCATTATTATCACAAACCACAGCTCGAAGATTGTTCCACAATAAAAAAACAAACAAAAAAACAGTCCTCTTCATTGAATCAGTCTTCGGTTGAGGTAAAGTAATCTGTCGACTCTTTGTTTTTCTTGTAAGCTGGGAATGCACATTTGAGCGAAACATTTTTATTATAAAGAATTTTAGGAGTCTGGGTATCAATAACGTAATGCTCGTGTCTCCACATCATCGGGCTGTGGAGACATTTTCGGGGCCATTTCAGGAACCAACAGAGTACCTGCCTTGGAGCATCCATCCATCCATCCATTTTCTTCCGCTTATCCGGGGTCGGGTCGCGGGGGCAGCAGCCTAAGCAAAGAGACCCAGACTTCCCTCTCCCCAGCCACTTGTTCCAGCTCCTCGGGAGGAACCCCAAGGCGCTCCCAGGCCAGCCGAGAAACATAGTCCCTCCAGCGTGTCCTGGGCCTTCCCCTGGGCCTCCTCCCGGTGAGACGTGCCTGAAACACCTCACCAGGGAGGCGTCCAGGAGGCATCCTGACCAGATGCCCGAGCCACCTCAACTGACTCCTCTCGATGTGGAGAAGCAGCGGCTCTACTCTGAGCCCCCTCCGGATGACTGAGCTTCTCACCCTATCTCTAAGGGAGAGCCCAGACACTCTGCGGAGGAAACTCATTTCAGCCGCTTGTATCCGTGATCTCGTTCTTTCGGTCACCACCCAGAGTTCGTGACCATAGATGAGGGTAAGGATCGACCGGTAAATCGAGAGCTTCGCCTTTTGGCTCAGCTCTCTCTTCACCACGACAGACCGGTAGAGCGCCCGCATAACTGCAGATGCCCCACCAATCCGTCTATCGATCTCCCGCTCCATTTTTCCCTCACTCGTGAACAAGACCCCCAGATACTTAAACTCCTCCACTTGGGAAAGGACCCCATCCCCGACCCGGAGGAGGCACCCCACCCTTTTCCGGCTCAAGACCATGGCCTCGGATTTGGAGGTGCTGATTCTCATCCCAGCCGCTTCACACTCGGCTGCGAACAGCTCCAGCGAAAGCTGTAGATCACGCTCCGATGAAGCCAACAGGACCACATCATCTGCAAAAAGCAGAGACCCGATCCTGAGGCCACCAAAACGGATCCCCTCAACGCCTTGGCTGCGCCTAGAGATCCTGTCCATAAAAGTTAGGAACAGGATCGGTGACAAAGGGCAACCTTGGCGGAGTCCAACTCTAACTGGAAACAAGCCCGACTTACTGCCGGCAATGCGAACCAAACTCTGGCACCGGTCGTACAGGGACCTAACAGCCCGTATCAAGGGGCCCGGTACCCCATACTCCCGGAGCACCCCCCACAGGGCCCCCCGAGGGACACGGTCGAACGCCTTCTCCAAGTCCACAAAACACATGTAGACCGGTTGGGCGAACTCCCACGCACCCTCCAGGACCCTGCTGAGGGTGTAGAGCTGGTCCAGTGTTCCACGGCCAGGACGAAAACCGCATTGTTCCTCCTGGATCCGAGGTTCGAGGTTCGACTATCCGTCGGACCCTCCTCTCCAGAACCCCAATATTGCAGAGCCGCGTTAACCAACACAGCCCCACAACATCCAGAGCTTTGAGGAACTCCGGTCGAATCTCATCCACCCCCGGAGCCTTGCCACCGAGGAGCTTTTTAACGACCTCGGTGACCTCAACACCAGAGATTGGAGAGCCCGACCCCAAGTCCCCAAACCCTGCTTCCAGATTGGAAGGCGTGCTGGTGGGATTGAGGAGGTCTTCGAAGTATTCCATCCACCGACCCAAAACGTCCCGCGTCGAGGTCAGCAGCACACCATCCCCACTGTAAACAGTGTTGGTGGCAGACCGCTTTCCCCCCCCTGAGACGCCGGATGGTGGACCAGAATCGCTTCGAAGCCGTACGGAAGTCGTTTTCCATGGTCTCTCCAAACTCCTCCCACGCCCGAGTTTTTGCCTCAGCAACCATCCGAGCCGCATCCCGCTTGGCCTGTCGGTACCTATCAGCTGCTTCAGGGGTCCCACAAGCCAAAAAGACCCGGTAGGACTCCTTCTTCAGCCTGACAGCATCCCTTACCGCCGGTGTCCACCAGCGGGTTCGGGGGTTGCCGCCGCGACAGGCACCGACCACCTTGCGGCCACAGCTTCGGTCAGCCGCCTCGGCAATGGAGGCGCGGAACATGGTCCACTCGGACTCGATGTCCCCCGCCTCCCCCGGGACGTGTTCAAAGTTCTGCCGGAGGTGTGAGTTAAAGCTCCTTCTGACAGGAGACTCTGCCAGACGTTCCCAGCAGACCCTCACAACACGTTTGGGCCTTCCAGGTCTGTCCGGCGTCCTCCCCCACCATCGGAGCCGACTCACCACCAGGTAGTGGTCAGTGGACAGCTCTGCCCCTCTCTTCACCCGAGTGTCCAAAACATGCGGCCGCAGATCAGATGAGACGACAACCAAGTCGATCATTGAGCTGCGGCCTAAGGTGTCCTGGTGCCAAGTTCACATATGGACACCTTTATGCTTGAACAAGGTGTTCGTTATGGACAATCCATGACAAGAATAGAAGTCCAATAACAAGACACCACTCGGGTTTAGATCGGGGGGGCCATTCCGCCCAACCACACCCCTCCAGGTCTCACTGTCATTGCCCACGTAAGCGTTGAAGTCCCCCAGCAGAACAAGGGAGTCCCCAGGAGGAGCACTCTCCAGCACCCCCTCCAAAGACTCCAAGAAGGGTGGGTAATCTAATCTGCTGTTTGGCGCGTAAGCACAAACAACAGTCAGGACCCGTCCCCCCACCCGAAGGCGGAGGGAGGCTACCCTCTCGTTCACCGGGGTAAACCCCAACGTACAGGCGCCAAGATGGGGGGCAACAAGTATGCCCACCCCAGCTCGGCGCCTCTCAGCGGGGGCAACCCCAGAGTGGAAGAGAGTCCAACCCCTCTCGAGGAGACGGGTTCCAGAGCCAGAGCCGTGCACCGAGGTGAGTCCGACGATGTCCAGTCGGAACCTCTCAACCTCGCACACCAGCTCCGGCTCCTTACCCACCAGAGAGGTGACGTTCCACGTCCCGAGAGCCAGCTTCTGCAGCCGAGGATCGGACCGCCAAGGTCCCCGCCTTTGGCCGCCGCCCATCCTGCACAGCACCCGACCCCTATGGCCCCTCCCACAGGTGGTGAGCTCATGGGAAGGGGGGCCCATGTTACCTCTTCGGGCTAAGCCCGACCGGGCCCCATGGGTAAAGGCCCGGCCACCAGGCACTCGCCAACGTGCCCCACCTCCAGGCCTGGCTCCAGAGGGGGGCCCCGGTGACCCGCGTCCGGGCGAGGGAACACTGAGTCCATCTGTCGTTTTCATCATAGGGGTCTTTTGGGCTGCACTTTGTCTGATCCCTCACCTAGAACCAAATTGCCATGGGTGACCCTACCAGGAGCAAAAGCCCCCGACAACATAACTCCTAGGATCATTGGGACACTCAAACCCCTCCACCACGATAAGGTGGCAGCCCAGGGAGGGGGCCTTGGAGCATGTACTCTGAAATGGCCTGATAGTTGCTGGGCGGGACCTGTGGTTAATTCATGCTGATTGGTTGTAACTCAGGGGGAAATGGTATCAGAAGACGTTGCCAAATATAACCGGCTTTGTAAAATTTGAAGATTTGCTAGCAAAGCAGTGCATAACAACATGGCAAACAGAGGCAACCATCAGAGATTGTTCCATTTTCAATCTCTTGTTATTCCCTGCTGCTGTCACTAATGTCAGATGTAATACCTGCTGTGACCGTGCTTCTGCGATACTCGACAAAAAAAGCAAAAAAGATCAAGGGATCAAAACTATGAAGTTGACCTTCGCTGCAGCTGTCAAAAGGTTCCTTACTGATGTGGAGAAAAAGCTCTACTACTGCAATCTAAGTGGACTGGATCAAATATTAGAAAAAGCATTTGTTGGCTTAGTAGATCAAATAATCTGGTTTGAAACAAAAACAATGATCAAGCAAAAAAAAAAATTACAATTTGAACCTAAACACACGAGTTGACTTCAGGTTAGTTGATCATATGATGCAGGGTCAGAGTGGGAGTCATTCTCAGCCCTGGAGCGTAATTCAAATTCAATTCAAATTCAAAAATACTTTATTGATCCCAGAGGGAAATTAAGTGTTGGTATAGCTCATATGATTAATTCTTTAAGGAGTTGTTGTAGATGATGATGGCTGTGGGCAGGAAGGATTTCCTGTAGGGGTTCCTGCAGCGAAACTGAAGAAGCCTCCGACTGAAGACACTGTTGTTGTATGAGGATGCTCAGGGTTGTCCATAATTCTTTTGATTTTATGAAGAGTCCTTCTTTGCATTATCATCTCCATTATCATCATTATCATCAGTCAGAGGCATTATTATAATGGCCCCGTTTATGTTAAAATCATAATTATAACTTTACATTTTAGGTCTACAAGAGTGCACTGTTCTGTAAAGCCTTGTAATTTAGTGTATTTTTCTAAAATATTTGAAAATCAAGTCAAGTAAGAATTGCTTCACAATGTAGATTTTTTAACGTGAGTGCACATTTCCAACATTCTTTACAACACATCCTTTTCAGCAATATCAATCTACATTCTTTTAAAATAGGTGTTCACAGATATCCAAACCTGAAAAATTAAATGACTAAATAAAAATACAATACAAAGTAAAAAATAACATAAAAAATTGCACTTTTTATTAACACCATTATCTTTTCTTAAAATAGGCGTAGCCTTCAAAGACATACTTTACAGATAACATATTTATTTGCCATATTTTTAACTTTGTGCAGTCATATCTAATTCACTTTGAGGTGAAAGATGTAGCAAGACTTTGTTAAAAAGATTCAATGGTAAATTGTAAGTAATGTTTTGGTATACTGAGTGTTGTTTTATGTCAGTAAAATAGTTTTATACTAGTAATATAACTGTCTAAAGTGCCTAACAAAAATTTACAATTTATAAGTTAATTGTACAGAGTGTATTGGCATTTATTAGTCCTCTTATCAGTACTTAGTATTGGCAAGAACTTAAATGTAAATACACCTACTCAGGTTTTAAACAATCTGGTATTGGTGCAACCCTAGGTGGTGAGATTGAAAACAAAGTTGGTACTGTTCCATGTATGTGGGTTTCCTACAAACTTCAGTTGTGAGGCTTCAATTTCTCTCAGTGCACCAGACATTACAGGAAAGGTACCTCATTGTCTTTAGCATCCTCCCTCTTAAATTTGTTGTTGTCCATTGAGTTGATGTGTTCAGCACCCTGTTTACCACATCCTGTAATGTTGAGATTGGCTGAAATGGGCGAAACTGTGGACCCCATAGCATGTTCATAATTCTAGTAGCCAGATGTTTAGTAATGTTATAGGTAACTTGAGTTGTTGATCTTCCTCATGATGAGCCTCAGTGGTGCTCCTTCCTTGTGTGTCTTTGGAAGACCACATCTGCACATCTTGCAGGGTATGATCTTTTTGTAAATAGACTGTGAGCCTCAAATCATACCAATTTGATGGCTTATGTTAGGATTTTTTCAAAGGCTGAAACAGGTGTCATATACAGGTCCTTCTCAAAAAATTAGCATATTGTGAAGTTCATTCTTTTCCATAATGTAATGATAAAAATTTAACTTTCATGTATTTTAGATTCATTGCACACCAACTGAAATATTTCAGGTCTTTTATTGTTTTAAAACTGATTATTTTGGCATACAGCTCATGAAAACCCAAAATTCCTATCTCAAAAAATTAGCATATTTCATCCGACCAATAAAAGAAAAGTGTTTTTATTATAAAAAAAGTCAACCTTCAAATAATTATGTTCAGTTATGCACTCAATACTTGGTCGGGAATCCTTTTGCAGAAATGACTGCTTCAATGCGGCGTGGCATGGAGGCAATCAGCCTTCCTCTTCACAATATCCCACAGATTCTCTATGGGGTTCAGGTCAGGAGAGTTGGCAGGCCAATTGAGCACAGTAATACCATGGTCAGTAAACCATTTACCAGTGGTTTTGGCACTGTGAGCAGGTGCCAGGTCGTGCTGAAAAATGAAATCTTCATCTCCATAAAGCTTTTCAGCAGATGGAAGCATGAAGTGCTCCAAAATCTCCTGATAGCTAGCTGCATTGACCCTGCCCTTGATAAAACACAGTGGACCAACACCAGCAGCTGACATGGCACCCCAGACCATCACTGACTGTGGGTACTTGACACTGGACTTCAGGCATTTTGGCATTTCCTTCTCCCCAGTCTTCCTCCAGACTCTGGCACCTTGATTTCCGAATGACATGCAAAATTTGCTTTCATCTGAAAAAAGTACTTTGGACCACTGAGCAACAGTCCAGGGCTGCTTCTCTGTAGCCCAGGTCAGGCGCTTATGCCGCTGTTTCTGGTTCAAAAGTGGCTTGACCTGGGGAATGTGGCTCCTGTAGCCCATTTCCTGCACAAGCCTGTTCACGGTGGCTCTGGATGTTTCTACTCCAGACTCAGTCCACTGCTTCTGCAGGTCCCCCAAGGTCTGGAATATGTCCTTCTCCACAATCTTCCTCAGGGTCCGGTCACCTCTTCTCGTTGTGCAGCGTTTTCTGCCACACTTTGACCTTCCCACAGACTTCCCACTGAGGTGCCTTGATACAGCACTCTGGGAACAGCCTATTCGTTCAGAAATTTCTTTTTGTGTCTTACCCTCTTGCTTGAGGGTGTCAATGATGGCCTTCTGGACAGCAGTCAGGTCGGCAGTCTTACCCATGATTGCGGTTTTGAGTAATGAACCAGGCTGGGAGTTTTTAAAAGCCTCAGGAATCTTTTGCAGGTGTTTAGCGTTAATTAGTTGATTCAGATGATTAGGTTAATAGCTTGTTTAGAGAACCTTTTCATGATATGCTAATTTTTTGAGATAGGAATTTTGGGTTTTCATGAGCTGTATGCCAAAATCATCAGTTTAAAAACAATAAAAGACCTGAAATATTTCAGCTGGTGTGCAATGAATCTAAAATATATGAAAGTTTAATTTTTATCATTACATTATGGAAAAGAATGAACTTCATCACAATATGCAAATTTTTTGAGAAGGACCTGTACAGATCATCAAGATATGAGAAACTAACCACTGTATCCCTCACCATTTAGACACTTACAGAAATGAGCAGTTGGACCCACTGACCACTGACAAGCAAGTCCAAGAAGTCTGCGGTTACCTCTCAAAAGTGGCAGGAATAGGAGAAGTACTTGCACGGAGGCATATGAAGGTGGTTTTCTTTGGAAGGTAATTTAATGATATTTGCCTGCTGTTGAACTTAGGACTTTGGTAATTGTGTATTGATCTTCATACAAAATTATATGTACAAGTTTAACTGTTTCCTTCCTTTCCAACAAACATTTGATCTCAATTGAATCAAATGTTTTTCAACATAAGTGGACCAGACTGAATTGTGTTATATGTAACACACTGTCTTTTACACTCTTAGTTCAAGTAAGTGGAATTCAAATGCAAATGATGATGTAGAACTGTAAAGTCATGGGGGTGAATTCTTCTTCTTTTAGTTAAAATGTTTTAAGTAACTGTAAATAGTAAGAAATATCTAACCTTTACCATGTTTTAATAATAAAATCTAAGTTTAAATGTTACTCATTGCAGTTTAATAAATGTTACTATGTCATGATTTTATTGTGATTCTTTTTACTGTTCTTTATATTAATTTTTAGATGTATCCTGCTTTTGTACTTCTTTTTCTGTGATTTATGTTGTTCAGCACTTTTTGACTACTGTGTCTGTGTAAAGCGCTTTATAAATAAACTTTACTTACTTATTACTATTCCACAATGATTTTATTTACCAACCTAAGGGGAAGCCAAGATGAAAAAGGAGAACATTTAAAAAAAAAGGCATATAAGATCGCATTGTTGCTGAGTGTACGCTGCTAAGCAACATCGCAGGCTACAAACTTCCCCTGCGCCTCTGTTTGTTTGTCTTTGGGATCTGGGGATTTTGGGACTGGGGGATGGATTTCCACATCAGCTGCCCACCAGGTTTTCCTTTCAAACAGTTCTAAAAGTCTTTTGTCCACATAGTAAAACAATTTATGATTTGAAGTATTTTGGTCACTTAACCTGGAGGCTATTAATGAGTGATCCATATTTTTCTATAAAATACAATGCAGATGAATGAAAATCTCATGGAATCAAGTGTATCTCATTCGTTCAATGCTGATTGCCTAACTCCGGCTTTCCACTGGATGTCTAAGCGGTGCATAACGTACAGTGGGGTAAAAAAGTATTTAGTCCGCAACCAATTGTGCAAGTTCTCCCACTTAAAAAGATGAGGGAGGCCTGTAATTTTCATCATCGGTATACCTCAACTATGAGAGATTAAATGAGAAAAAAAAACAATCCAGAACATCACATGGTCTGATTTTTAAAGAATTTATTTGCAAATTATGGTGGAAAATAAGTATTTGGTCAATAACAAAAGTTAATCTCAATACTTTGTTATATACCCTTTGTTGGCAATTACAGAGGTCAAACGTTTTCTGTAAGTCTTCAAGGTTTGCAATTCAATTCAATTCAAAAATACTTTATTGATCCCAGAGGGAAATTAAGTGTTGGTATAGCTCATAAAATTAATTATTTAAGGAGTTGTTGTAGATGATGATGGCTGTGGGCAGGAAGGATTTCCTGTAGCGGTCTGTATTGCAGCGAAACTGAAGAACCCTCCGGCTGAAGACGCTATGTTGTTGTATGACAGTCTCATGAAGAGGATTTTTTTATTTTATGAAGAATCCTTCTTTGCATCATCATCTCCAGATTTCCCACAGTTGTCCTAAGAACAGAACCAGCCTTCTTTATCAGGTTGTTTAGCCTATTTAAATCCCTGGCTCTGATGCTGCTACCCCAACAGATGACGGCTGAAGAGATTACACTCTCCACAACAGACTTGTAGAAGATCTGCAGCATCTTGCTGCAAACCTTGAAGGACCTAAGTTTCCTCAAGAAGTACACTCTGCTCTGTCCCTTCTTGTAGACAGCTTCACTGTTGCGCCTCCAGTCCAGTCTGTTGTCAAGGTGAACTCCGAGGTATTTATATTCCTCACCCACCTCCACTTCTTCTCCCATGATGGAAACATTGTTTGACTTATCCCTGTTTCTTCTGGAATCTACAATCATCTCCTTTGTTTTGTTCACATTCAAGGTGAGACGATTGTTTCCACACCATGTCACAAAGCGGTCCACCAGCTCTCTGTATTCAGCCTCTTGTCCATCTCTGATACACCCGACAATTGCAGAGTCATCTGAGTATTTCTGAGATGATAGGTCTCTGATTTGTACTGGAAGTCTGAGGTGTACAGAGTGAAAAGGAATGGTGAGAGTACGGTCCCTTGTGGTGCTCCTGTGCTGCTGACCACCTGGTTTGACACACAATTCTTCAGTCTCACAAATTGTGGTCTGTTGGTCAGGTAGGCATTGATCCAGGCGATTGTTGAGGGCTCCACCTGTGTCTCTAGGAGTTTCTGACAAAGCATCTTCAACTCCAACTCCACAGCGATAAGCAAACTGCAGTGGGTCCTGATACGTTCTTGTTTGCTTACTCAGGGGTGCCAACAGGAGTCTCTCCAGGACCTTCATGATGTGGGATGTCAGGGCAACGGGTCTATAGTCATTGATGACTGATGGGTGAGTTCTTTTGGGTACTGGAACAAGGCAGGATGTCTTCCACAACACTGGAACCTTCTCCTGAGTTAGGCTAAGGTTGAAGATGTGCTGCAGAATCCCACAGAGCTGCTCTGCACAGGCCTTCAGGACTCTGGGGCTGACACCATCTGGACCTGCAGCCTTGTTCCGGTACAGTTTCTCCAGCTGCCTCTTCACCTGACTTTTTCACACACTGTTGCTGGTATTTTGGCCCATTCCTCCATGCAGATATCCTCTAGAGCAGGGGTGGGGAACCCTGGTCCTCGAGGGCCGCATTCCTCTAAGTTTTCCATGCAACCCTGCTTCAACACACCTGACTCAAATCAAATGGATCCAACAGCCAATGAAGTTCTGCACAATTACTGGTTAATTTGAATCAGGTGTCTTGATGCAGGGAAAGATAGAAACCTTGCAGGATAAGGGCCAAGGTTCCCCACCCCTGCTCTAGAGCAATGATGTTTTGGGGTGTTGCTGGGCAACACAGACTTTCAACTCCTTACAAAGATTTTCTATGGGGTTGAGATCTGGAGACTGGCTAGGCCACTCCAGGACCTTGAAATGCTTCTTACGAAGCCACTCATTACCCGGGCAGTGTGTTTGGGATCATTGTCATGCTGCAAGGCCCAGCCACGTTTCATCTTCTATGCCCTTGCTGATGGAAGGAGGTTTTCATTCAAAATCTCATGATACATGGCCCCATTCATTCTTTCCTTTACACAGATCAGTCGTACTGGTCCCTTTGCAGAAAAACAGCCCCAAAGCATGATGTTTCCACCCCAATGCTTCACAGTAGATATGGTGTTCTTTGGATGCAACTCAGCAGTCGTTCTCCTCCGAACACGACAAGTAGCGTTTTTACCAAAAAGTTATATTTTGGTTTCATCTGACTATATGGCATTCTACCAGTCCTCTTCTGGATCATCCAAATGCTCTTTAGCAAACTTCAGACGGGCCTGGACATGTACTGGCTTAAGCAGGGGGACACGTCTGACACTGCAGGATTTGTGTTTGTTATTCTGGACCCAGCTCTCTGCAGGTCATTCACTAGGTGGTTCTGGGATTTTTGCTTTGGTGATTATTTTGACCCCACAGGGTGAGATCTTGCATGGAGCCCCAGATCGAGGGAGATTATCAGTGGTCTTATATGCCTTCCATTTTCTAATAATTGCTCCCACAGTAGATTCCTTCACACCAAGCTGCTCACCTATTGCAGATTCAGTCTTCCCAGCCTGGTGCAGGTCACCAATATTTTTCTGGTGTCCTTTGACAGCTCTTTGGTCTTGGTCATAGTGGAGTTTGGAGTGTGAGTGTTTGAGGTTGTGGACAGGTGTCTTTTATACTGATAACGAGTTCAAACAGGTGCCAATAATACAGGTAACAAGTGGAGGGCAGAGGAGCCTCTTACAGAAGAAGTTACAGGTCTGTGAGAGCCAGAAATCTTGTTTGTAGGTGACCTGTTTTCCACCATAATTTGCAAATAAATTCTTTAAAACTCAGACAATGTGATTTTCTGGATTTCCCCCCCTAATTTTGTCTCTTATAGTTTAGGTATACCTATAATGAAAATTACAGGTCTCTCTCATCTTTTTAAGTGGGAGAACTTGCACAACTGGTGGCTGACCAAATACTTTTTTACCCCACTGTAATAGACACGTTTTGCTTGCGGGCCCAGCAGCGTGTCCCTTTTTACCAGGAGGGTTTCAGACGCACATGGTCCGTGAATGCGTTTCAGGCAGCTGATCCCAAGATCATGAAATCACATGAGAATTGTATAACAAAAAAAAAAAAAGTTAATCAAAAACTCTTTTCAGTCTAAAAGTGGTTTACTTTATTCACAAATATTCCAGTTTAAGTTGTGTTTTTTGTTTTATTTTGATTGTTTTCTTAACGTTTTTGGATGTCTCAGAATATTTAACATTTTCCATGAAGTATTGGGAGGTTTCCAAAATGATTGCAGGTTAAACTTGCTTTACTTGGTAATGACAAGTTTTTTCTTTCACAGAACCAGTAATGGGAAGAGTTCTGTGATAAATGCCATGTTATGTGATAAAGTCCTGCCATCTGGGATTGGACACACAACCAACTGTTTCCTGAGAGTGGAGGGCACAGATGGAAATGAAGGCTTCCTCCTCACTGAAGGCTCTGAGGATAGGAAAAGCATAACAGTTGGTGACCTGACTGACTATTCCAGTTACTTGTGTCCACTACATCAATCTTTTTGTTTGTACATTGTTGCTTTGTGAATAAAGTATGACTCTGTTTCTGATTAGACAGTGAACCAGCTGGCTCATGCTCTCCACCAGGATGTGGACCTGGATGCTGGCAGCCTAGTCTGTGTCATGTGGCCTAAAACAAAGTGTGCTCTGCTAAGAGATGACTTGGTGCTTTTGGACAGGTTAGCTGCAATCTGGCTGTAGCTTTATCTTTAACTGGAATTTTAATACTCACTATTGAAGAAAAACGCACTTCATATTTTTTTCTATTTAATCCTGTCCTTACAAAAGCTGCCTTTGCCTCATAAGGTGACTTTTAATACTTTGCTTGTCCCCAGCCCAGGCATTGATGTCACCACTGAATTGGACAGCTGGATTGACAAGTTCTGTCTTGATGCAGATGTGTTTGTTCTGGTAGCAAACTCTGAATCCACGCTAATGCAAACAGTAAGACCCTTTGTGCTACATAAACAACAGAATAAAATATTTCATGAGAACTACGAACTAAATTAACTTGCAACTGTGCAAATGCTGTTAAATGTAAATAATTTAAATGTTCCAATTATAGATTTTAAAACTTTTCTAAATGTTAACTTTTTGCAGGAGAAGTCCTTCTTTCATAAAGTCAATCAGCGTCTCTCCAGTCCTAATATTTTTATCCTCAACAACCGCTGGGATGCGTCTGCCTCAGAACCAGAATATATGGAGGAGGTTAGTCAGCGTTATATGGTAAAAACATGTACACATCTAGCTAAACATTTTTATTTAAAACACCAAATATTTTTTCAAGTTTAAACATTTGTTTTTGTTACACTGAAGATGAATTTATTCGAAATAATCTGAAACAATTCCCAAGTTTCAAAAGCTTTTACAAGACCAATAGAGACAACTTATATAATTCTTTATTGTGATGCTGTCTTCATAACTTCTGTCATTGACTGTGTCCTGCTGCTTATTGTGGGTAAATCCCGAGTGATGGAAACCTTTGCCTTGTCTTCTTAGTTCTTGGAATTTATTAAGTTATATTATGGGCTTATATTACATGTCTCTCCACTTAAAAATGTTGTATGGCATCACTTTTTACACTTTAAAAAAATTCCTTGGTGGGTAGCCTAATCAAATTCATATCAGTAATAAACAAAAAATAACTGAAGTGTTGACTTTATGATGAGGAATGGAATCAAATGGATAGGTGGCTTGATGATCTGTTAGATTGTGTTGACATAATAAATTTGATTAAAATGAATATCCTGCCAGGGCTGCAATATATTTTTATATTTGACCCAAAGATCACATTTGAACCTCAAGGAAAATGAACTGCAGTAATTCATATAATCGCAGCTGGCTAAAGCCATGGGGGAATGTCACTCTCAAAAAGAAAAAGTATTTTTTATTATTATTATGAGGCTAAGCTTCGAAGGCCTATTGTTTTTCTATAATTTTTTATTATTCTTCCCGCAAATGAATTGACTTTCTTGTGGCCTAAACATCCCCAAAAACACAAAATTTTGCGGCGACGTCAGGTCTGCGTGAAATGTACTTACTTTAAAGGTTTCCCAAAAGTCACAAAAGAAATGGCTCAATGGCGCCCCCTGCAACTTTCAAAACCACCTACTCATTTTAACGTAGAGGCCTGAAAATTGGCATACTTGTAGAACTTCCCAAGAACTACCTAAAAGCCTTAAAACATCATAGTGCCAAATGCACAGGAAGTCGGCCATATTGGATTCAAGCTGCGGTTTTGATCACGTTTTTGACATTTGTATCCTACGCATTTGAAGGAACTCCTTCTAGAGATTTTGACCGATCGGCTTGTAAATTGGTCAGGGTGGCCTTAGGACATAGGTAGGGGTGCACAATTTTGACAAAAAACCTAACTGCAGTTTTTCTGACAAATAGTGTGATTGCGACGCGATTTTCGATTTTTACTTTCGATACTTTTAAGTGCATAAAACTAAAATTATGAATGAAATATATCGTTACTTTTACAACATAGTCTTGTACAACTTGACACACATGCAAACAATATACAATAACCTAAAAAATATTTATCTGGCAAGGGCCCTCTTCTGCTGTTGAACCTGAAAAATCTCATATCCAGCCTTCTGCAAGATAAGACGAAATAACCTGACAGTGAAGATTAGCCTGAGCGCGGCAGCGGAGAGAGACTGACAACAGAGATCTGGAGCCAGGTTCTTCTCCCGCTACGTGCTGAGAACAGTGAGAAATACATTCTTTCACATGAACGAATGAAGTCGCCAAAAGTCGCTAGCAACACATGGAAAAGTCGCTAGATTTGTCACTAGTCACTTTAAAAAAAAAAATACTCAGGAGGTAAAACGTCAATTTCGATGCAAAAAGGTTAATGGTGCAGCCCTAGACATAGGGGATATAAAGTTATCAAAATTGTTTTACTTTTCGTATACATTGAAGGTGCGGGGCCAGACCTCAAACTTTGTCTAAATTCCAAAAATATAAAAGGTGTTAAATCTCCTATTCAGAAATTCACAGAGGGATGAAACCTGCTGTGGTAGGTGGTCATCAGGTCCCTGACAAATCCCAGTGGTCAAATGCTGACATGCTAGAGAGAAAAGAATTAACCAGCTCAAAAGATAAAGTCAGATGTTGTCTTATTACAAGAGACTCATAAATCTACTTAAGGTGCAGATTATCTTAAATCACCCGAGTTTCCGAATGTGTTTTCTGAATGCTATAACTATAGGCAAAGGGGAGCAGCAATATTAATAATTTCAAAAGTTAAATTTACTATATTAGACACAGTTACAGATCCAGAGGGCAGACTTATAATAATAAAACAATCTATAGATAACCAAAAGTTATGTATTGTGAATGTATATGGCCCAAATATTGATGACCCCTCATTCTTTCATACCTTCTCTGCACTTTCTGAACAGTTGTGCCCCTTTTCCACAGGGGTCAGGGCAGCACAGAACGGGTCGGGTTAGCACGACCCAGAGAAGGCTGGTTATTACATTACTATCTCAGGAATGTGGGCGAAGGCATGGGTGGGCTCAGCTTAAAGTGGTGCAAAAGCCCTGTGATGTCATTCGGAATTGCCACTAGCGTATTAAACAAATGTGGACATGCACATTGAGAGCGGGATATGACTGAGAAACGACAATGGAGGACGTTGAGTTATTTTTGTACTTTGTATTCTAACTGTGAATCTTTCCGAAGAAGAAACTGCATGCATACCGCCAGGCCAATCAGTGGCTACCACTATGTAGGTAGGACCAATCAGTCCATAGGTGGACGTGTTGGTTTGCTTCGGCCCGCTTCTGACCAAGGCAGAGGTAGTCCAAAAATTGGCTGGGCTCCAAGAAAGGTAATGGAAATGAGTCTACCCTTTCCAGACCGAATTGACCCTAGTGGAAAAGGGGCATTGGATTGCTCACTTCTTGTGGGTGACCTCAACTTTGGTTTAAATGAGGAAATAGACAGGCTCAGTACCGCCGGGACTCGGTGCAGCTGGCAATCTATATAGTTAACCAGTACATGAGTGATTACGGACTTTGCGATGGATGGCGATCTCTTCACCCTAACAATAGGAAATATACTTCTCAAATGTCCACCATTGTTATTCTCGACTGGATTATTTTTTAGTCAGCAGCTAACTGTTGACTGACATTACAGACACTGAGATACACCCTATAGCTGTCAGCGATCATGCTCCTGTTTCTTTAACTCTAGTAAATAATAAAGAAATTCTTCAAAGCAAAAATTGGAGATTCAATACATCATTGTATAACGATGAAGATTTTATTAAATATTTCAAAAAAGACTGGGCTTCATATTTGTAATATAATGACCTGCCTGGTACGTCACCATCTGTTCTCTGGGAGGCAGGAAAAGCTGTGTTTAGAGGTAAAATAATCTCATTCTCATCAAATAAGAAAATAGAAAACCAATATCCTCAGGAGTTAGAAGAAGTTATAAAATTATTAGAAGCTTCCTTGGACTAGGAGAGACTGGGCAAAAACCGTAAAGCAATACTAGAATTAAATTAAATTATGAATAAACATACCCATCTCTTTATTCAAAGACTTCGAATAGAAAACTTTGAACAGGGTAATAAATCAGGTAGCTTTTTGGCTAAACAGCTTGAAATAGATGAAGAAAAAACGACTATCTGCTGTTAAAGACCAGACCTGGAAAAATATTGATTACTAGATTTAATAGATTATTCTTACTGTAAAAACAATGAAACTAATATATTATCTCTATATGCAGAAAAAGCATTTGATAGTTAACTGGAAATTCTTATTTGCAACCTTACGTAAATTTGGTTTTGAAAACTATTTTATAAACTGGTTTAAAATAGTATAAAGTTCCCCAACAGCATGTATCATGACTTATAACCTAACATCATCTAAGTTTTATCTTCAGAGAGGGACCAAGCAGGGATGTCCATTCTCTCCCTCCCTGTTTGCTTATCTTTCATTGAACCACTAGCAGCAGGAATCAGGCAAACTAACACTATTTAAGGCATAAAATGCAATAACATAGAACATAAAATCTGTCTATATGCAGATGATTTATTACTTTCTGTCCAGCCTTCACTAACCTCTCTCTCTCATGTAATAAACTGAGTTACTCAAGAGTTTCAGATTATTCAATAAATTGGTTAAAATCTACGGTTCTTCTAATACATTTTTTTTCACGGAATTCCATTACTACACAACTGCAGTCAGGGAATATTACATATTTAGGTATCAATGTCTCACCAAGACTAGAATTTAACAAAGCTAAATTACATCCTACTTTAACAAAAGTGGAAGATGATCTTGCTAGATGGAAATCCCTACCCATATCACTTATGGGAAGGGTTGCATCAATAAAAATGATGGTTTTGCCCAGAATCAATTACTTATTCTCAATGATCCCAAGCAAACAATACCCGGATTGGTTTAGATCGCTGGACTAAATTTCTTTAGAAAGATAAACCCCCACATACTGACATAAAGACACTACAGAAGACCAAAGATAAAGCAGGTCTAGATCTACCGAACTTTCGTCATTATTTCTTAGCCAACAGGCTCCAATACATTTCAAGATGGTTAAAACATAGCTACCTAGATATGAGTCCTGGATAGATGTAGAACAGACATTATCCAATAACATAAACATTTCAGACCTACCATTTATTAGCTCAAATGTAAAACAACATGAATGCTTTAAACGCATTAATATCAGCTCCTGAACACACATTTGAAGGAACATATTTTATTTAGAACAGAAGGAAGAAGTAAATCGGGAAATTATCTAAAGAGAAATAAACTAAGGAAATACAAATGAGAAGGTTGACACAAACAAAAGGTGAAAACATCTAACAGCAAGAAGGGAATATGAAAACAAGGTAGTGCCATAAAATAAATACCAAAGAATACATTAAAATAATTAAACCGCATAAGGAAAACTAACTTCAAACACAAAAACCTAAGAACTATGACAGAAACCCCCCCCCCCCCTCCCCCAAGGGGCGCTTACCTGACGCCCAAAAAACAACCCAACCAGGGTGGGCGGAGGAGGCCTAGGAAGCAGGGGAAAAGCCCAAAAACAACAAAAAACAACTCAACCAGGGTTAGCGGAGGGGGTCTCGGAAGGATGGCAAGTGTCCAAAAACAACAAAAAAACAACCCAACCAGGTGTCGGCAGAGGGGGGCCTCGGAAGGAGGGCAAGAGTCCAAAACAACAAAAAACTAAAGTACTGAGGCTGGCGACGAAGGAGCAGGAACCTGGGAGGGCGCATCAATAGGAAGCTGGGAGGCCGCGTGAGCAGGAAGCTGGGAGGTGGAAGCGGCTGGGTGGAGATCCACTATGGCTGCTCCTGAGCTGCAGGGTTGAGACTGGGGTCGAGGCGGAGGATGTCTCCCCAACGTTTGAGCGAAAGCTGCCTGCTGGTTCCACTCTGCCTCGACACAGAAACCGGCCAAGCCTAGCTCTGAAAACAATGGTCGTGACCATGGCGGACTGAGATTAATCACAATGTCCAGGTTCCTTCTAAATTATTGGTATAGGATCGGCAGACGGGTAACTGCTGGGTCTGGCTGGCTGGCCCGTTATGTCATGTTTACGTATAGAGGACCCAAATGCAGCTAGTAAAAATGAAAAGATTTAATTACAACAAAAAAACAAAGAACATGGACTTACAGAACTCAGGAGGATTTTTAAAAATGCAGCAACGGGGAAAACAGGACCAGGAAGGAAAGTTTGACGACGGACTAGCGAGTAGTGACAGAAAGAGCTGTTTAAATACTGAGGAGGGAGTGAGGAAATGACAGAGAAACCTGAGGACCAATTAGTAGGGAAGCAGTTGGTGAGGGCAATAAGTGAAACTGGATCAGGAGCAAAATGGCAGGAAGAAAGCAGGTAAGAAACACAGGTAAGAAACAGAAAACAATCCTAAACTAGAAAATAACTAAAGATAATATATCTAAGGAGAAATTTAAGTGGAACTTAAGGAAACTCTGGAGAACAGAAGGCAAGCCAAGGCAATTTTATTTGTATAGCACACTTTCAACAGCGGGGTAATTCAAGGTGCTTTACATGATTTGGTGATTTTAAAAAAAGCACATGAAAGAAACACACATTACACATGATACACAATAAAGCAAGAGAAAGATCAAAAAAAGCAAGAGAGCATGAACACATTTCATACATATGACATCAAGCATTTACTCGAAGGCAATTCTAAACAGATGGGTTTTTAGTCTCGATTTAAAGCAGTTCAGAGTTTCGTCAGGAAGTTTGTTCCAGATAAGGGGAGAATAAAAACTGAAAGCTGCTTCTCCATGTTTAGGGATGTTTAATAGGCTAGAGTTGGAGGACTTGAGTGGTCTTGGTGGTTGGTACCGTGACAACAGGTCTTCAACATATATTGGTGCTAAGCCATGTAATGATTTATAAACTAGTAAAAGTATTTTGAAGTCTATTCTCTGAGCTACAGGGAGCCAGTGTAAGGACTTTAGAACTGGGGTGATGTGCTCTACTTTCCTGGTTCTAGTGAGGACGCGAGCGGCAGCGTTCTGGATCAGCTGCAGCTGTCTGATTGACTTTTTAGGCAGACCTGTGAAGATGCTGTTGCAGTAATCAATCCGACTAAAGATAAACGCATGGATGAGTTTTTCTAGGTCGTGTTGCAAAATCAGTCCTTTAATCCTAGAGATGTTCTTCAGGTGATAGAACGCTGACCTTGTTATTGCCTTTATGTGACCCTGGGGGTTCAGGTCTGAGTCCATTACTACACCTAGGTTTCGAGCCTGATCAGTAGTTTCTAGCTGTATTAATTGAAGCTGTGTGCTGACTCTTGATCGTTCCTCCTTGGGTCCAAAAATAATCACTTCAGTTTTGTTTCTATTCAGCTGGAGAAAGTTATGGCACATCCATCCATTTATTTGGTCAATGCATTGATTTAGGGTTTGAATGGGTTCAGATTCACCTGGTGACATTGAAATGTAGAGCTGAGTGTCATCCGCGTATTTATGGTAGCTAATGTTATTGGTTGCTATAATCTTTCCTTGTGGGAGCATGTAGATATTCATTCAATCTGATGAAAAGTTTCCTATTTAAACATAGAAGTCCCTGTTCTTTAGGTAAGACTCGAACCAGCCAAGTACTGTACCAGAGAGTCCGACACAGCTCTCCAGTCGTTCCAATAAAATATCATGATCAACAGTGTCAAATGCTGCACTGAGGTCCAACAGAACCAGCACTGTGGTTCTTCCACAGTCTGTATTTATGCGGATGTCATTGAATACTTTGACGAGGACAGTCTCGGTGCTGTGGTGAGCACAGAAACCAGACTGAAAAACATCAAAACGGTTTGTCATTGTTATGAAGCCATTTAACTGCTGAAACACAGTTTTTTCAATAATCTTATTGATGAAAGGAAGATTAGAGATTGGCCTGTAGTTCTGCATTAACGTGTTGTCCAGATTTTTCTTCTTTAGCAGTGGTTTAATAACTGCTGTTTTTAAAGCCTGAGGGAAGACACCTGATAGCAGTGATGAGTTCACTATTTGAACAAGATCAGACCCAATAACAGGAAGAACTTTCTTTAGAAAAGCTGTGGGTAGGATATCAAGATAGCAGGAGGAGGAGCTTAATTGGATAATGATTTTTTCAAGGCTGTTCTGGTTTAATTCGTGGAATTCAGACATTTTCTCTACATTGTTGTTGATTGGGGATGGCACTGGTTGTGGGTTCAATATTGAAGTACAGATTGACCGTCTAATTGTTAGAATCTTTTCAGTGAAAAAGCTGGCAAATTCATTGCAGGCCCTGGTAGAGTTTAGTTTAGTGAAATCTGTCACTAAAGGATTAGTTAGTCTTTCCACTGTTGCAAATAGAGTCCGTGGATTATTAATGTTTCTGTTGATGATTTCAGAAAAGAACGATTCCCTAGCACCTTTTATAGTTAGCTGATATCTATTCAGTCTCTCTTTGTAGATCTCACAGTGAACCTGGAGTCAAGTTTTCCGCCATTTTCTCTCGGCTCGTCGACACTCTTTTTTTCACAACGTACCAGTGGATTACTTGTCCACGGAGACTTCTTTCTACCTGAGACTACTTTCACTTTAGTTGGAGCAATGGAATCCATGATGTCTGAGATTTTCGCAAGGAAATTTTCTACCAACTTATTTACTGAGTTTGAGTTGGGAGATGAGGGGGATGTGGTGGAAGGATAAATACGTTTAAAGGTTTCTACTGAACTGTCCCCTAGAAAACGCTTTTTTATTGTGGTCTTACTGTGGCTGGATAATTTAGCAGAGATGGTACTTTCAAAAAAAATACAGAAATGGTCAGATAACGCAATATTAATTACAGAGATGTTGGAAATATTTAAACCTTTGCTGATAATTAAGTCCAGAGTGTGTCCTTTATTGTGTGTTGGTTGTTTGACATGCTGGATCAGGCCGAAGTTGTGGAGAGTATCATCTAATGTTTTTGCTTGTCTATCTTGGGGGTTGTCGGTATGGATGTTCAAGTCCCCCACAATGATTAGTTGGTCATAGTCGATACATATTACAGAAAGAAGGTCATTGAAATCATTATAGAAGTTAGAGTTAAGTTTTGGTGGTTTATATAAACTTAGAAATAACGCTTTGTTAGGCTCATTTATCTGGGTGGCTAGGTATTCAAAATAATCAAATGTGCCCAGAGTTGCCTTTTTAAAGTTCATTGAGTTGTGAAAGATGGTGGCTACACCTCCACCTCGTCTGTGTTTTCTGTTCTCGCTTAAGAAATTGTAATTTGGAGGACTAGATTCTATTAATGAAGTTGTTTCGTTATTTTCATCTAGCCAAGTTTCTGATAAAAAAAGGGCGTGTAAATTATGCTCAGTGATGAAGTCATTGATAAGAAAAGACTTCCCGGATAGAGATCTAATGTTTAATAAAGCTAACTTAGATATTGTGATGATGGGCAGCTGAACCATCTGACAGGTTATCAATTTGAGATTTTGTTTAATATGAGAGCGTGTGGTTAACAGTTTATGTTTCCTGCTGCTGATAATCACTGATATAGCCTCAGGGGTGCCGGGCGAATTCTAGGAGACGGTAGGGGTGGATTTATTGCCCGGTTCCCTCAAATATCAAATATCTGTAATAACCAATGGGGGGAAGCTTCCAGGCTTATTGACGCTAGTCCCAGGCGTTTGGTGTAGTCTAAGTTTAGGTGTTAATTGTGTCCCAAATTTGATTTACTCGTTCAGTCTGTCTGTAAAGTTTCTAAATGGAGACTCATTTGAGTCACAGGAAGATGAAGACTTAATCTCTGATGGTTGTTTATCTGTTCGGTCCTGTGGTGTCATCATGACTTGCTGTTTTTGTTCTCTGATATCCATGGGCGCCTCAAGGTCAGCTTTTGGGAGCAAGTGTTTTGCTTTCTGATTTTGGTTAGAAAAAATGTTTGCTGCTAAGAGCCTTACTCCGGCCTTGTTCAGATAACGCATCCCTTCTTTGAACAGATGATTAGCACTTCCAATTACTTTGAAATTATTAATAAATGTGAACGACTTCTCAGCTGATTGTTTCTTCAACAATTTATGGAGCATGCGGAGTCTGCTAAATCTTTCATCATTCCCTTCAGGGACTGGTCCGCTGATGAGGATGTTTACGTTAAGTCCAACAAGTCTCTGTCGGAGATCAGAAAATTCTCTCTTCAGAATCTCTGATTGTCTCATCGCGATATCTGCTGATCCAGCGTGAATGATGAGCTTTTCCAAAGCAGGATGTTGGTCCAAGATTTTAGGGATTTTTTCTGATATTTCTCTCACTGTGTTTTTGTAGCAGCTATAAACTCTGGTGTTCTTGCTACAAAAAGCCTCAATTCCATTAATTGATCCGTCTTGTATGATAACAGTCTTTGCTGGGGGGCTCTTACTTTATGTGTCCGTTTGATGCGGCTGGCTTTCTCCTGGTGGCTTTGACTGGTCCCGGGGGCTGCGTCATCTTTCAGGGAACTCAAGGCTGTGAATCTGTTTTTCAGCGGGATTCCAGGTTGAGAATTATCTCTTGTTTTTGGCTGAAACCTCTTTTGTTTACTTTTAGCAGAAGCGGCAGTTCTGGGTTCAGAGGTTTCTCTGTGCCGGAGTTTCTTTTGTTTTTTCTTCCTCGGAGAACAGGCTAGGGTTGATGATTCCGTGCGTTTTAATGCTGGCCAGTCTTCAATATAGTGCGGAGTTCTGCCGCTCAGACGCCTGTAGGGAGTCTCTGTGACACGGTTAGACCGATGTAACACCAGGCTGATAGGCTGTTCCCTGTTTGTATTCAACGGTAAAGTTGTGTCATTTTGTCCATAATCAGCGTGGAGATCAAAATTAGACGTAGCTTCGTTTCAATGCCTTCAATTCTGTGGAGCAGTTTTTCAAAATCCTCAGCTGAGCAAAAACCCATGTTGATAAGTCCATAAAAAAGTAATCCAAGAAGAGATCCGGTCCAATAAAGAAACTCCAGGGGCTGGGTAGATAAAGTAACTAAGAAAAAGTTAAGAAAAGAAAATAAGAAAAGCAAACAGAAAAGAAAATAAAGTGAACGGATCTGGAGAGAGACGGGGAGCAGCTGCTCCTCCTTCAGCAGTCGCACCAGACAGCTAGAGGTAGATTAGGGAAACTACCTGAAGAGAAATAAACTAAGGAAATTCAAATGAGAAGGTGGACACAAACAAAAAGTGAAAACATCAAAGAGCAAGAAGGGAATATAAAAACAAGGAAGTGCCATAAAGTAAATACCAAAGAATTCATGAAAATGATAATTAAACCGATTAAGGAAAAGAACTAAGTTCAAACACAAAAACCTAACAACTATGACAAATTTGGCCTGTAAACACTTGCCAGTATAACAAGAGAACCTTCCAGATTACCAGATAAAATTATGAAATGGCCATCCAAATCGGCTATTATTTCGTGTTGTTCGAACAGAATATTGTTACGGATGAGTATAGCAGTACCCCTAGCCTTAGCGTTAAATTTGGAATTAAATACATGGCCAATCCAATTTCAATTTCCAATCCAGAAATGTATACCAGACCTGTGGAAGGCGGACCCCAGGTGGCGCCTGTCTTCCTCTCACAGTTTTGCCGGAGACATGTGCGCCAGTCATCGCTTGTGGTGTTCCGGCGGCCAGTGGGTTTTGCTGTCCTGCCTCAGCTCCTTTTATGTGCAGCCTAACAAGTTTTTGCGCACAAGTTTTTGCGCACCTGTAACAAAGCAGCTGCATTGCTGCGCTCCTCCTCCTGACTATTGAGAACGAGGAGATGTCGTCATGGCCCAGTGCCCCTGGGCCGTGATGACACTATTATTTTTGCAAAGAATTATTGATACCCAGACTCCTAAAATTCTTTATAATAAAAATGTTTCGCTCAAATGTGCATTCCCAGCTTACAAGAGAGGCAAAGAGTCGACAGATTACTTTACCTCAACCAAAGACTGATTCGATGAAGAGGACTTTTTTTTTTTTTTTATGTCCACAGAATTTTATGTCTTATTGTTTTGTTTTTGCTTTGATAGCAAGTGTGTTAAATTTGTGTTTGTAATACTGTTCGGACCCCAGGAAGACTAGTTGTCATTTGTCCGTCAGCTAATGGTGATCCTTTCAAATAAACAAAAAAACCTGTCCTCGACTACCCAGCTGGTTTAAGTCATGCTGCCATCAAGTGGTTTGTCCAGCTTGGGTACCGTAGGAAGGAGTCTCAAGGAAATTAAAACAACATTGTTTCAAGATGATTGAGGACTCTTTATTTATGATCCCACCTGACAGTCTGATTATGACCATCTGTACATTTATGACTATTGAGAATGAGGAGATGTCGTCACGGCCCAGTGCCCCGCCCCCGTCGGCCATGTTGTCAGGTTACCCGCCAGAAGCAGAAGGCGTTCATTTGTTGGTATCAGAGCAGCTTAACAAATATGTACCCGTGTTGTCTGAGTGCCTCTTTGCTGTTGCATATTGAAATAAATTCTCGAAACAACTTTGTGGCTTACCAGTATTTATTGAGAACTATAATATATAAGCAAATAGAAATTACGAAAATAAAATCACAAAAAGTTGAAACAGTAAACGGTGCAAAATCAAATCAAACTTTATTTATAAAGCGCTTTTCATACAAGAAGTTGCATCACAAAGTGGTTTACAGATTAAAATGACCCCACATAAAACCACCTTTCCTTCCCTCCCCCACAGATTTAAAAGCATGGTCACAGTTATATAAATTAATGTGCTAAGATTAAATAGTAAAACTGATAAAAATATAATCAAATAAAATATGCAGAGCAATTAAACAAACAGTGATAAATAATAATCAGTTAAAAGCTAAGCTAAAAAGGTGAGTCTTTAGCCTGCTCTTAAAAACATGAACATTCTCTGCAGCCCTGAGGTCCTCTGGCAGCCTGTTCCAGAGGTGAGGGCCATAAAACTGGAAAGACGCCCCGCCATGCTTGTGTGTCCTGACTTTTGGGGTGACAAGGAGACGGCTGCCAGAGGAGCGCAGAGACCGCAAAGGTTTATATGGTAAAAGCAGTTCAGAGAGATAAGAAGGCCCAAGACCATTAAGACACTTAAAAACCATTAAAAGAACCTTAAAGTCGATCCTGAAATGTACGGGGAGCCAATGCAATGATTTTAAGACCGGTGTAATGTGCTCCCGCCTTCTGGTCTTCGTCAGGACACGTGCTGCTGAATTTTGTAGTAGTTGTAAACCTGATATACTCTTTTTGGGAAGACCAGAAAGCAGGGCATTACAGTAATCAATTCTACTGGAGATAAAAGCATGCCTCAGTGTCTCCGTATTGGCCCGAGAGAGAATGGGGCGGACTCTGGCGATGTTCTTTAGTTGATAAAAACCTATTTTAGTGATATTTTTTATGTGAGGAATAAAAGTCAGCTCAGAGTCAAAAATCACGCCCAGGTTCTTTACTTGTAAAGAGGGATTAAAAGACAGTGATTGTAGTTTTGGTAAAAGTTTCTCTCTCTGAGCCTCAGGACCAATGACTAAAACTTCCGTTTTGTCCTGGTTGAGCTGGAGAAAGTTTTCTGCCATCCAGGATTTAATGTCTAAAATGCAGTTAAAAAGTGCATCCATTGGCCGTGTGTCATCGTGAGACATGGAGATGTATAACTGTGTATCATCAGGATAACTGTGAAAGTTAACTCCATGTCTCCTGATGACGCTGCCAAGAGGGAGCATATAAAGGTTAAAAAGCACTGGGCCTAAAATTGAACCCTGGGGCACACCACATGTAATCCTGTGGACCCTAGAAGAGCAGGTCTCTAAACTTACCATAAAAGCCCTGTCTGTGAGATAGGATGTAAACCATTTGTGAACATCACCAGAGAGGCCGATCTGTTTTAAACGGGTTAAAAGAATAGTGTGGTCTACTGTATCAAAGGCAGCGCTCAGATCCAGTAGAACCAACACTGTCACCTTCTGAGCGTCATAATTTATTCTAAAATCATTTAAAATCTTCAGAAGGGCCGTCTCTGTGCTGTGGTTCACCCTAAAACCAGACTGAAATTTCTCCAGGACATTGTGCTCATTAATAAAATCATTAAGTTGAATTAAAACAAGCTTTTCTAAAACCTTGCTTAAAAATGGTAAGTTAGATACTGGTCTAAAATTATTAAAATCATTAAAATCTAAATTGCTCTTCTTCAGCAGGGGCTTCACTTCCGCCCCTTTAAAGGTGGCAGGAAAGACCCCCGTCTGTAGGAAGCAATTCATCATGGTTAAAATCTCATCCCTAAAAGATTCATAAAATGGCTTAAAAAAATTAAGTGGGAATCAGGTCCAAAACACATGTGGTGGGCCTCACTGAGGAGAAAACTTTATCAAGAGTCCCAGCTTCTACCAGGACAAAACTGTCCAGCGTTTCCTCTGGTAGAGACACACATTCAGATTTGTCTAAAACCATGTGACTTTGAGAAGAAAAAATATTACATTTGATGGTGTCTACCTTCCCTCTAAAGTGATCTGCGAACTCCTCACAAAGATTGTTTGAGGGGGTTTTCTGAAATGCATTAGTAGTACAGTTAACATTTTTATCAATAGTGGAAAAAATAATTTTAGGATTATTTTTATTGTCTGATATGATTTTTGCAAAGTAGGCATTTCTTGAATTTCTTACAGCATTATTATAGGATTTGAGAAGTTCTGTGTATAATTGATGGTTTATCGTGGTTTTATTTTTTCTCCATTTTCTCTCTGCCGCCCTGAAGTCGGACTGAAGTCTTCTGTTAAAATCACTGGCGATAAAATCACAGGGGGCAGGTAAGAGAGCAGGAGGAAACTTTTTGAAAACTTCTAGAAAACCTGCAGCCACTTCAGGGGTCAGATGGCACTTCCTGACAGTTCTCTCAGAGGTGTCCTGCTGGATAAAACTGGTGATGTTAAAAAACACACAGTCATTGTCAGAGACAGCCAAGTCAACAACAGAGGACACACGGGTGGACAGGCCATGCGTGATGACCAAGTCCAGTGTGTGTCCTCTGTTGTGGGTTGGCTGCATGACATGCTGACTAAAATCCATATAATTCAAAATATTAAAAAATTCTGTTGATAAAGGGTCTAAAAGGTTATCCATGTGTAGTATAAAATCACCAGCTAAAATGATCTTTTCAAAGGAGTTGAACAAAATTGATAAAAACTCTGAAAATTCTTGAATAAAAAGTGCACTCTTTTTAGGAGGCCTATAAACTGTGACACAAAATCTGAGGAGTGCTAAAAACAGTTCCATTATATTCAAAGTACAAAAATGATCAAATAAAACAGGTTTGGCAGAAAGCGTTGATGAACTAATAAAAGCAGTTCTGCCTCCCCTTTTGCAACCCCTCGTGGAATAAGTGAAGTTAAAATTTGGTGGGGAGGCCTCTGTAAGAACAACAGGGGCATCTGTACTCAGCCATGTCTGTTAAAAATAAACAATGTATATTATGATCTAAAATTAGGTCATTTATTATAAAAGTTTTATTCAGCAGAGAGCGAACATTTAAAAGTGCCATATTAATAGTGGTTGGAGATGGAGTGACTATGATTTACTGGGGGTAGGACTTTTGGTAACTGTTTGAGATTATTAGAGTTGCATTTGCTACGATTTTTATTATTTGTCCGCTCTCTGCTGATAACGGGTATAGATGATTTGGGGCAAGGTCCAAGTCCGATATGTGAATTACTGTTAATATCAGAACTGAGTTTGTAGGAGCAGGGACCAGCTGCACATCAGGATGTGGCAGAAGGGACAGAGAGGGCAGGTGCAGCTGGGGCTGGTGTGGTAGACAGGGGGGGGGCGAGGGCATGCCAGGCTCATTGACAGCATGCGGGCACCCTGTCTATTAAGATGTAGTCCATCTGGACCAAACAATTGACTCCTGCCCCAGAAAATGGTAAAATTGTCTATAAAACCAATATTGTGCATCACGGTGGCAGAGGAAAGCCAAGTGTTCAAAGATAAAAGCCTGCTAAAACGACCAATACCTCTGCCAACAGTGGGGGTGGGGCCAGAAATAAAAACAGACACGTGTGTATTTTAAAAGATTAAACAAATGAATAAAATCCAGCTTCAGGAGTTCAGACTGCTGTTTACGAATGTCGTTGGTTCCAGCATGAATAATAATTCTACTCACAGATGGGTGATGTTGGATATGGTCCAGGATCTGTTCAGTAATATCCTTTACGATGGCTCCAGGAAAACACAGTGTGACCGCACCTCTCATCCTTACATTCCTGATAATAGAGTCTCCAATGATGAGCGTGGTGGGCGGCTGGTCAACGAGTTGATGCTGGGCAGAGGATCTTTCACCGCCCAAGACCTGCTGGATGTTGGGCGGATTAGCTTCCCCAGGACTGCAGTGATGTGTAGTCGGCGCCGAGGGCTCGTTCCGTGGGTTCGGGGTGTAGTGGAGCACTCCTCGGTGAGTCCTGGGTTTAGCGCGACGTGGAGGGCTGGGGGAGTCCGGCTGCTGGGAGGGGATGGGCGGCAGTCCTGCGGAGCTGCGGTGTTTCAGGGCGGCCGGAGGGACAGTCAGAGGAGGAAAGTCGTGCTCCAGGGCACCGAAGCGGTTTGACAATGGTAGGCCGGGTGAAGGAGAGCGGTGGCGGCTGCCCCGGGACCCCCCACCGCGGCCGGGCCCGACCATGGACCAGGCACCCTGAAGCACCGGTGTTGAGCTGATGGGGGCTTTTGGCTAACCAGCGGTCCTTCTCTGCAGTTGTTGTTGCTCCTCCGGCGTTCAGCAGTCTGAGTCCAGCGATGGATTCCCCCTCCGCAGCTTCACCGGGCTGGCAGGGAATTGTGTCCGCCAGCTGAGCACTGTTGGCGGCGGCGAAAGTCCGGCCGAAGATGATGTCCACGTTGCGCTCGTGGTCCTGGATTTGATGGAGCGTGGAGATCCTCTGCTCCAGCTCTAGAACTTTCTGTGTTAATTTAAAACAGCCATCACATCCGGGGGTGCAGGTGAGTGAAGGCATGACGAAATAAAAAGTAGTCCGTGCTCGGATTAAAAACGCCCCCGATAAAAACAAGTTGCTAAAAGTCATTGGTGTTAAAATCGGTTAAAACCAGTCATCAAAAACGATTTAAAACCAGTAAAAACCGTGTTTGTTAGGGAGCCGAAGTTTGGCAAGTCTCTCTGTAGAAGGACAATAATGATGAAATAATGATGATGAAAATAATGATGTGCAATAGAAAAAAAAGTTTTCACCATGTGCTCTGAAGAAAGCAACATGAGCAACAGGGACATGTCCCCACCACTTTTCTAAACCTGATGCGGAATTTCTTACCAGCGCAGATCTAACATCTACTTGTGCTCCCAGCACAATTTCCACATCATTAGTATCTGAATTGATTATTATTTAAATTACTCCATTGCACTTTCTTATACAGTCATGGTTTCTTTCTGCGCAGATGCTGGAGCATTGCGGATACATCAAGGTTTTAGTCCGTATGCAAACACGTTCAGAGTCCTGCAGTGCTGCTGGTACCCGTTTCAAGATGAAAAAAATACATCAATTAAATTGCATGGGTCTAGCTGAAGTTTTTTTTAACTGCAAGTTAAAAAATATGAATTTAATACTTTTGTTTGTTTACGACTCCCAAGGAGAATGGTGTTGATATATTGTGTTTGTGGAGAGAACATGCCAGAATATTCCCCCGACTTTGCGCTGGCAGCGGAATGTTCCCGCTATCCTGCGCTGCCAGAGATTTTTCTGTGATTGAATTTGGATTCAGGAACAGAGAGCACAGATAAACACGTGGACAATATTTTGTTCCTGCACAGCGATCTCTGCATCAAATAAATATCAGCTGATTTAATGTAAATTATAGTAGAATCAATTATTTGTCTTTTATTGCCTTGGAATATTCCACCTGTGGGTAGCCGCCCCATTGCAGGACTCTGAACTGTTAGTTAAAGTTTCCCCGCACAGAACGGCAAGGGTTGTAAAGGGAACACGTTTTATTACCTCGCATATGACTTATGGCTTTTGAATTCTTGCATGGTATAATAGCTGATGCCAAAAACCAAGTAATCAACGATCTCCATGTAGGTGCACGGAGCTAAAGAGTCTAGATCTCTGTCCCATTCTGCTGCAGGCAGCTCGTATGGGTCTATGTTTCTGCTTGGCGCCGGTAGTCAGTTTCTCCGCGTAAGGACCCTTTTCTTTGGGCTGCTTCTCCATTTCTTCTTAATGTTATCCGTAATTTTTCCGTTTAAATGTGTAATTCCAGTCGTCTTTCCTGCTCCGTCTCTGTGTCGCTCTGACAGTGTTTCCCATGGCAACCGATAGTGTAGCCTGACAACATGGCCGACGGGCTCAGACCTTGCGCAAATTGTTAGGTGTCTTCTCATTCTCGTCACGTGTCTGACGGGGCGGGGGCGTGAAATCGGCATGTTGGTCAGTTTTTTTGCGTTTTAAGCAGGGGTCATTTTTTCTGAGTACCAGTATCTCGTCTTCACTCCCTTGTTACAGTGCCCCTTTAACATCTACCACTAAAACATTGTCATGATGAACAGAATGCTCATTATGTTCACACAGTAGTGATCAGAGAAGGTAAAGTCAAGCCTGACAGGTTTGTTGAACATCACTGCACATTTTCCATATCAAGTACTGTTAATTGATGTTTTACTTTAAAGCAAGGGTATTTTTGCTGCCACGACTTCGGTCTGAGTATGACGCTTAGTCGGTCCAATCTTTGTTGGTATCTTTATCCTTTGAATGGAGCTCACTTCTTTCCCCATCTCCAAACTTAAAGGGTCTGTTACGTTAGTTTTCTTACTTCATCTGGGGTTAGCTTACTGAAGTAGCTATCTAGCCATTTTTCTCCACAGACCGTCCTGGTGCATGCAGTGTCTATTATTGCTGAACCAAAACACTCTGTCATTAATATTTTTGCCTCAGGCGTTGCCTCTTTTGTATATAGAGTGATGTTGCACTCTTCCACTTCATTTGATTCTTTAACATTAGTAAGTTAACCTGCTCACCTTTGTTTGGACAGTCTTTAACCCTGTTGAATGTGCTCTGACACACTGCACATTTTGATCTGCATCCATACCTGTCTAGTGGATTAGTTCCAGTCAGTGGAGCCTTTTGTTTATCACGTTGTCGATCTGACGCTTTTGTTCAGTTACATATGCAATTTCTTGATTAATCCCCACAGCGCGAGCTGACTTCCCTCCAAATATCCTTTTCAAGGCTGATTTCATCAGAGCAAAAGTTAGCTCTCTGCATGCTGTTGGGGCCAAAATGTTGATCTTTCACTTCCAAACAGGCAGTATCTAACAGTTTGAAAGCCATTACTGCATCTGGAAGCTCCATCTTGTATTTTCGCATCTGCAAGTATCTCTGTTCAAAGCCGATGATATAGTCAGCCATAAACACGTTGCAGTTTCTCATAATCTGGTCAAAGTTGGTTAATGCTTTATAAACACGGTCCTTTTCTTCTTTAAGAAACAAATCATAAAGCTTTGAAGTCACCGTATTAATGTCTGTTTCCTTATACAAAGCATCCACTTGAATTTCGTCTCAACTTGTCTTGGTCTTCCCGATGGCGCCAAAGCCACCGCTTGCTTACTTTTCTCCAGGCTAACACGGATCCAAACAGCTACTTCATTCTTCTAGCTTTCATAGGGTTTCCTTTCATCAAAGGTTGGTGGGACTCTGTAGTTGCTAACCCCCTCTGCTTCCATTGTTAAGGTACTGGCCCTCTCCACTGAAATTAAACAGTTTATGCCAACTTCATGTAATAGATGTTCTTTGGGTTCTTGAGTTATTTGCTCCCCCTGCGTAAAAAGAACCAGCTTTGGGACCATATTGGTCACATATGCATGAACAACCTCTGACATAACTTTTGAATGCAATACAGACCTATTTTCATTCAGATTTCCATTTGTATTCTCAGTTTAAAGGGGGGGGGTTGTGTGTGTGCGAGGGTCTAAAAGTCTGAAAATGTGGCTTAAATTCACCATTTTGCCATCTCACTGGCTGTGCTGCCAGTTCCCCTGTGTCCAAAATGTGTGTAAGCAAGGGGCAGAGTTTGCGTATACTTCCACCCGTTGTTCCGTCAAGGTTTTTTCTTTCTTTCTATAATTCACAAAATTTGTGTAGAAGGGGACTTTGGCAATTTTTGGCATCCATTTTGACTCTTCTGGGCCAATCCACGTGTCCGTAGAACCTGCAAGGACATCAAATTTGGGTCCTCTGGGAGTTGCGTAGCCTGCAAGGGCAGTGACCATTGGCATGCTGATTCCTACCTTCTCAATGTGCCTCTAGGGATACAAAAGTTACTGTATTTTAAAATTAAAGGCTCATGAAGATGTACATTTGTATTTCAGGCTTTTTTTTTTTTTTTGTCATTCATGAAAACTGAACTCTAAATCTGAACAGAAATCCTCCTTGCACAACAGACAGATTAACTTTAAAATGATTGTTTAAAGGAGGATTTATACTTTTGTCATATTTACCAGCCTTAATTTAAAAGAAAATATAATATGACTTATTTCATACTAAAGACATATAGTTTTATCAATACATCTATTTGATCCAATGGAACAAAGAATGTGAAATCAGCGACCAACTACCAGTCATTTATTACAAAAATGACTGTTATCAATAATGGTTCAATTTAAATCCTAAAAGAAAGTTTTATTTTTGAATATCATTACAATATTGCGATATATCGGTTTATCTATCTTTTTTCATTTCTTTTTTTAACACGTGTCCTGTCTGGCAGTGTGGTGCCAGAATTAGTGTCTGAGTACCAATTAGAAGCCGGACAGATTTACTATCACAAGTGGAGCATTATGCCTTTTGCTATAGTACTCTGCTTGATATATATGTGTAAGAAATCTTTATTAGAAATTGCTGTGGGAGGGGCTTCGCGTAGCACAGTAGTTAAGGCGGGCACCCTGTGTTCAGAGGCCTCAGTCCTCGATCCACCCCGCGGACATTTGCCGATGTCGCTTCCCCACTTCTCTCCCCCTTTCTGTACCGTCCACTTAACAATAAAGGCTACTGTGGCCGCACAAAAAAAAAATTGCTGTGGGATTTTGTTTCTTCTTTATGTGCCAGGGACACAGATGCGGAAAATAAAGGGAAAGAAAGAAAATGAAGAGAGGTAGGAAAAAAAGGTTAAGAAGGAGAGGGTAAGCTGAAGATACGAGAGGAAGGGGAACAAAGAAAACATCCCAGTCCCCATTCACACCCGCAGAACGGCAGGGAGAGAAAAAAAAGACAAAACAAATCACACCGTGCAAACTGAGAACTACACGACCATAACCCACAAATGGATATATAAATACAATAACAGCGTGACCGAAAAGCTCATGGTACCAATTATTACAAGATTTAGTAAGGGTAACCTAAGCCCAACAATGTACCTGTAAACACCAGAATCCCCAAACCGTGTGTGTGAGAGCATGGTGGTGCATATAGGGTTTCTCCATATGAGTGTTCAATAGCTGGTGTGAGGAGCCCTCGATCCGCCTCCCAGGAATCGTCCCGACCCGAGGGAGATTGGAGCCATAGAAACCCAAAGGACCCCCAGAGCATAGGAGCCCCAGGACGACCAACGCAGTGACGAGCCCACAGGCTCTGCCGGCAACCGGCTACGTCAGGGCGGATCCAGCCATGGGTCAGGAGGCCCAGGACCCAAGGGCATCCCACCCCCCAACAGGGACCTAACCAAGGACCGGCCAACGGGGGCCCCCCGCCGCTAGGCCTCGGGAGCAATGCCCAGCAGACGGCCGACATGCGTAAAAAAGAGAGGAAAATGTTGTGGACCAAGACCAGCTCCACATTCTAGCAAAGTTGCAGGACTTACATCCTCTTGATTGTAACCAGTAATTTAACAGTTATTTGCTGGCCAGCCATGAGAGTAAAAGTTAAGTTGTCAGTCTACCCTCCCTTTTTAAAATACTGAAAATGCATCTTAAAACTGTAACGTTAGATTGTGAAAGAGTGAAAGAATTGGAAAATAAAACGGGTAATGATTGGAAAAAAATGATAAAGAACATTAACTTTCACTGAGTTAATTTAGCCCACCTTTGTTTTATTTAAAAATGTTGAGTTCCAGAGGGGCAAACTAAGACTGTAAAAGTTCAGACAGGTCTGGTTTTTATTTTCTTTCTTCTGCCAATTTCAAAAACAAAAAAACTATGATTTTGTTCATATTTTGTTAACCTAAAATTAACCAAATTGGGAAAGTAATGAAAATGCAATTAATAAACACATGTTGGGATTCCAATTAGAAAGAGCTCAGTCAACAGAAATGTGAGCTTTTTGTTCTCTGACCTCTTTGATACCCTTTGAGTATGTTTTTAGTTCAACAGATTTTCTGTTCAAGCAAAACAGAAGGCACTCAACAATGCAGGGTTGCATGTACTCCCCACATAGCACCAGTATGATTGTGGTGTTAATATTTTTAGCAACACAGTATGTGTAAAGAAAGAGCACTATGCAAGTTTTAAATCTTTACCCTCTTTACAATGCCTCCCACTTGGATCTGCCTGCTGCTGCCAAAGTCTAAAAGTTATTTTTTCAATGGAAACAAGACAGATGGGCAAAAACGCAACATATTGTTTGCCTCAAGTTTTATAATGAGCATATTTTTTTGTCAGAAGCGTCAACACCAGATGAAACTGAGATGCATCTTCTTTTGAATATCATACAATAGGAATCAAAATATCTCCATCAAACATTGTGTCAAATTTTAAAGCTTAATAAAAATGGCTTCACTGTTTGGTAGGAAAGAAAGTCCCAAAGCTGGAGGAATTTTGTGTTGGTGGTGCAGACTGTATGAACCATTTGTACATGAGGCTTCAATTCAGTTTAGAACCTTTGTTCCCAATCTGTTTTTTCACGATTCATGTTCATCTTGATTTAGGTTCGAAGGCAACATATGGACCGCTGCACCAATTTTCTTGTGGATGAGTTGGGTGTAGTTGACAGAGTCCAGGCCAGTGACCGCATCTTCTTTGTCTCAGCCAAAGAAGTACTTCAGGCTCGTGTGCAGAAGGCCCAAGGAATGCCTGAATCAGGTAAGTTTAACTAATTTTGGTTTTCAACAAACTGTGACATTTTGCCACACCAAAAGGTTGTTGTCCACCCATTCATTGTCTTCCACTTATCTGAAATTGGGTCACGGAGGCAACAGGTCCAGAAAGAAAACCCAAGACATCCATTTTCCCAATAACATCCTTCGTCTGGGTGATCCCAAGGCCTTCAAAGGCCTATAATCCTCCAGTGAGTGTGGAGATCTCCTTGGGGACATACCCAGAAAATCTCTGAATGCAGGTGCCCAGAAGGCATCCTGATCAGATATCTGAAAAACCTGACCTGACTTCTTTTGATGTGGAGAAGCAGCAGCTCTAGCCAAGTTTAAGTCAAGTTTATTTGCATGGCACATTTTAGCAATAAGTGCTTTACCTGCTAAAAGTATAACACAATAAGCAAACAAAAAAGGCATTACAGTAGCAAAATAAACAAAAGTCGTGAAAAGCTACCAACCAGAATTAACAATGTTCCAGTGATTTTTGATCTCTACTTTTAAGATTCTCCCTATTAACGGAACTCCTCACCTGGGGTCTCATTTATAAAACTTTGCATAGAATCATTACTAAAACCATACTTAAGCTCAGCAACTTTTTTTTTTACTTACCCCTAGTAAGTTTCCGATCGATCAAACTTGGGAGTATGCACAGCTGCACGCACTTTCCACTTTATAATTCCCACTCTCCCAAGAAATGTGTGCAGGTGTTTTTGGATCATATCCCGCCTCCTACACACCCACTTTCTCCCATAAACGGTCCATGCAAAGTGTCTAGTGAATTTTCTGCATCGACTAAAGCCAGCTAATATGGGGCGTTTCACGGGTAACCATGGCAACTGAGAGGTGGAGAAAGATATTTCACAGAGACAGCTGCAGGCTAATAGAGGCACGGAAAACCGTTTTATTTCAAACACTCAATAAGCGCTTTACTCAGCCAAAGGTAGCCAAAGTGCTTCACATTAAAAGACAAACCAGACTGCTGGTTGTGTGTCTTGGTGTGCGAAGCTCTACAAGTTTGAAATTGTGGCTTAAATTCACATTTTTGCCATCTCTCCTGCTGCAATTTCCTCTGTGTCCAAAAAGATCCTTAGTGTGCTTAAAGTTGCGCACATTTTTCCGCCATGTTTATTCCTATAAATCCTAAACTTGGCGTAGAAAGTTGCTTACGTAGTTTTCACACCCCATTTTGTGTGTAAGCAAGCTTTACAAATGAGACCCCCGATCTCCAAAGTTTAGTTCAGCCACCCTCCGGACGAAGCTCATTTTAGCCGGTTGTATCTGAGATTTTTCTTTCGGTCATCATCTATGTCTCATGGTAATAGGGAAGGCACATTTATTTGTATGGCACACTTTTAGCAACAAAGCAATTCAAGTTGCTTTGGGTTATTAGGAGAAAAATAAAAATAGCAATAGGACAGCAATAAAAAACACAACATCAAAGACATAATGAATGTTAAAAACCCACTACTGTTATGACATTCAATTCAAATAATAAAACTCTATTGATCCCAGAGGAAAACAGTTGGATAAACAGACACACAGCTTCTATAATTTGCAATGCAGCCTTGAACCGATAAGTTTGATTATACATACACTCTGGACAGATTTTCAGAGTACAAACCTGGCAATGAAGGCCAACTCCCTGACGCCAGAGTTCAATTAGTTGAACAAAACATCACATTTCCCCACAAAAACGTATGTATCAGGACTGTATCATGGCACGTACATTTTCCCCAGAACATGTGCCATTCTACCAGTCTCACAGTCTCATGAAGAGGATGCTCAGGGTTGTCCATAATTTTCTTGATTTCATGAAGAATCCTTTGCATCTTTATCTCCAGAGGTCCACAGTCGTCCTTAGAACAGAACCAGGTTGTTGAGCCTTTTTAAATCCCTGGCTCTGATGCTGCTACCCCAACAGATGATGGGTGAAGAAATTACACTCTCCAGAAAAGACCTGTAGAAGATATGCATCATCTTGCTGCAAACCTTGAAGGACCTATTCTTCCTCAATCTTCCTAGTACTATCTGCTCTGTCCCTTCTTGTAGAGTGCTTCACTGTTCAGTCTCCAGCCCAGTCTGTTGTCCAGGTGAACACAGAGGTAACCGAGGTATTTATTCTCCTCAACCACCTCCGCTTCTTCTACCATGATGAAAACAGTGTTTGACTTAATCCGGTTTCTTTAGAAATCTACAATAATTTCCTTTGTCTTGTTCACATTCAAGCTAAGACAGTTGTTTTCACACTATGCCACAAAGCTGTCCACCAGCTCTCTGTATTCAGCTTCTTGTCCATCTCTGATACATCCAACGACTGCCGATTCATCAGAGTATTTCTGCAGATAACAAGACTCTGGCTTATGCTAGAACTCTGAGGTGTCCAGAGCGAAAAGGCATGGTGAGAGTATAGTCCTCTGTGGTGCTCCTGTGCTGCTGGCCACCTGGTTTGACACACAATTGTTCAGTCTCACAAACTGTGGTCTGTTTGTCAGGTAGTCATCAATCCAGGTGATTGTTGAGGGCTCCACCTGACACTTCAACTGGCTTCCAGAAACAGACAAGTGAGACCGGCAAACGCAGCAGCAGTATCTCCTGAATTGTTTGAACACAAACTTGTGGAAGCAGAGGAGTTCCTGAATGAGGTGGAAGATAAAACATCCTAGGTGTGACAGGAAAGCTGTGGGTTAGGGAAGGGTAGGATGTCTGCTTGGCTGGGGATGGGAGGATGTTGTTCCTGAAATGAACCTATTGAAGAATGCCTTCAGTTCATTAGCTCCTTTCAGGCATCCATCCATTTCTCCAGCTTTTTCCTGTATGACTCCTTGCTGTCTCTGATCTTGACCTTGCTTCTTTATACTCCTCTAATTCCCTGTCTTCCTCCCTGAAGGTTCTTTTTTTCCTGTTTAGCAGTTACAGAAGTTTATATAGTCAGTCACACACTCAGTCATGGCATTGAAAAAGTAATCCAGTTTGTGGTCTCAAAACTACCCTGCAGGGCTTCTAATAGCTTCATGTGACCATTTTCTCAGTTCTTTTTGTCACAGGTTGCCTCTGAACAAGTGGTTTATATTTTAAGCAGAGAAAAACAAGATTGTGACCTGACTGTCCAAGCGGAGGTCTTGGTTTGGACATGTATGCATCCTTTACATTTGCATAAAACAAATCTAATGTGTTGTTTTCTCTTGTGGAGCAGCTGACAAACTATTGAAAAGTTGGAAGTGTAGTAGAGAGCGAGGCATGATTAAAATCACCAGATATTGCCACAAATGGATTGGGGTGCTGGGTCTGTAGCTTGGCGACAACTGAACTGATGACATCACATGCATTCTCGGCAACGGCTGAAGGTGAAATGTACAACTACCAAAATAACACTGGTGAACTCTCTTGGTAAATAATATGGACGAAAACTTACTGCCAAGAGTTCAGTATCTAGGCTTCAGAGACAACACTTATTCTCGTCAATGAATAAAAAAAATAAATGTTTTCAATAAACTCTAAAAAATGATTAAAACTTTGTAATTTTTCTAGAGCCAGGTTAGCCTGCTATTCAAAAACTATATATTTTGATGGGTTATCATTTCAAAAGTTCCAAGTATTTCATATAGTCTTGGATCACAACTTGCAATTGTAAATTACCCTTGTGTATTAGTACAAATATACCTATTTATGTTCAGTAATGTTAGTAATGAAAATCTATCAATGTGACTGTAGAAAATTGTCAAGACAATTTTGTTCTTGTCCTTTTTTTACAGGTGGAGCTTTAGCAGAGGGATTTCAAGCCAGAATGTTTGAGTTCCAAAACTTTGAGAGGCGATTTGAAGTAAGATCCTTTAATGTGGAGAATCGTAAAATATGGACATTCCTTGTATCATGCTTTAGCTATTTTTTGCAAATCATTAACACATACCTAAACATTTTGGTATGGTGATGTTCATAAGAGCTGGTTACAGGTTTGTTTTCCTTGTAAGAATAAATTGAAGACATGTGTAGTAAATGATGGGGGGGACTGACCCAAAAATGTAATATTTTTGCCAAAGGAGTTTTATTTCTCCGATATTTATTCCGATTTACTGAACCAGTAAATTATATTTTCATTTCCTCTGAACGAATGAACATTTTAGACATACACTCACTGGCCACTTTATTAGGTACACCTTGCTAGTACCTGGTTGGACCCCCTTTTGCCTTCAGAACTGCCTTAATCCTTCGTGGCATAGATTCAGCAAGGTGCTGGAAATATTCCTCAGAGATTTTGATCCATATTGACATGATATAAGAACGCAGTTGCTGCAAATTTGTCGGCTGCACATCCATGATGTGAATCTCCCATTCCACCACATCCCAATGGTGCTTTATTGGATTGAGATCTGGTGACTGTGGAGACCATTTGAGTACAGTGACTCTTTGTCATGTTCAAGAAACCAGTCTGAGATGATTTGAGCTTTATGACATGGCGCATTATCCTGCTGAAAGTAGCCATCAGAAGGTGGGTACACTGTGGTCATTAAGGGATGGACATGGTCAGCAACAATACTCAGGTAGGCTATGGTGTTGCAACGATGCTCAATTGGTACAAAGGGCCCAGTGTGCCAAGAAAATGCCCCCATTACACCACCACCACCAGCCTGAACCGTTGATACAAGGCAGGATGGATCCATGCTTTTATGTTGACGCTAGATTCTGACCATACCAACCGAATGTCGCAGCAAAAATCAAGACTCATCCGACCAAGCAACATTTTTACAATCTTCTATTGTCCAATTTTGGTGAGCCTGTGCGAATTGTAGCCTCAGTTTCCTGTTCTTAGCTGACTGGAATGGCACCCGGTGTGGTCTGCTGCTGTAGCCCATCTGCCTCAAGGTTCAATGTGTTGTGCTGTGCGTACAGAGATGCTCTTCTGCATATCTTGGTTGTAACGAGTGGTTATTTGAGTTACTATTGCCTTTCTATCAACCAGTCTGGCTATTCTCCTCTGACCTCTGGCATCAACAAGGCATTTTCGCCCACAGAACTGCCGATCACTGGATATTTTCCCTTTTTCCGACCATTCTCTGTAAACCCTAGATATGGTTGTGTGTGAAAATCCCAGTTGATCAGCAGTTTCTGAAATACTCAGACCAGCCCGTCTGACACCAACAACCATGTTCAAAGTCACTTAAATCCCCTTTCTTCCCCATTCTGTTGCTTGGTTTGCCTAAATGCATTGAGTTGCCGCCATGTGATTGGCTGATTAGAATTTTGCTTTAACGAGCAGTTGGACCGGTGTACCTAATAAAGTGGCCATTGAGTGTATACCCAGAAACAAAGAAGCATAAAATAATACACTTTATAATAACCCTTAAAAAATCTGATGAATTTAGTCATGAGTTGATACTGATTTGTATCATTTAAACTATTTTAATTTAAAGAAGATTGCCTTGTAAAAACTGTTTGTTGCAACTGAGTTGTTGTCTGATCATTTGGTGCTGTAATACTATATCTATGAAATATATCGGTCTCTTAACCCTTTAAAATCCCACTTCACAATAACCTACACCCTCCAAAAAGTTGAGGAATAAAAATGTCAATATAACAAAGCAAGGGTCAATCCACAACAACTGAAAGGAACAAAAAGGATCATGCAGCCATTCTTTCTTTTCATTAAGCCCAGAAATGTTCTATTAGTTTTGCTGTCCACAAGTGATGAAGCCTATTTCCAAAAGAAGTTCTTTTTTTTATTTGTTTTAATAATTTGCTTGTTTTAATAAATTCTAGTCTTATTGTTGCTACAAGAAGTAATCATATAGCCCTAATTGAAACTTTATCTTTTTTTCATCGCTTGTGCTGCTTTTATTATTACATTTTTAAATCTTTTTACTCTCTTCTTGTTGGACATTTTCTTTTTGCAACTGTGTTTTTGTCTTTTAATGTGAAGCACTTTGGCTGTCTTTGGCTGAGTAAAGCAAGAGTAAAGCGCTGATGAGTGATCTGAGTGAAATAAAACGGTTTTCCGTGCCTCCACGAGCCTGCAGCTGTCTCTGTGGAATTACTTTCTCCGCCTCTCGGCTGACATGGTTACCCGTGAAACGCCCATAAACGCCCCATATTAGCTGGCTTAAGTCTATTCAGAATATTCACTAGACACTTTGCATGGACCATTTATGGGAGAAGGTGGGTGTTTAGGAGGCGGGATATGATCCAAAAACACCTGCGCACATTTCTAGGGAGAGTGGGATTTATAAGCTGAAAGTGTGTGCAGCTGTGCGTGCTCCAAGTCTGATAGATCGGAAACTTACTAGGCATAAGTAAAAAAAAGTTGCTGAGCTTAAGTACGGTTTTAGTAATGATTCTACGCAAAGTTTTATAAATGAAACCCCAAATGCTTAGTATTTCCTAAATGCAGTTTTGGATTTCAGTAGCTGTTCTTTTTTTTAAAACAAAATTTGTTATTTAAGGGCTTTAGGAGTATTACAGCATCACAACAGTCATGATACTTGCATCTGTCTCTGGATTGCTTGGCCTTCTCTTTAATCAGTTTGCTGTATTTAGGAGTGCATCTCTCAATCTGCGGTGAAGACAAAGTTCGAACAGCACACAGTAAGAGCTAAGCAAATCTCTGAAGCTCTGCGGCACATTATGGACTTGGTACATATAGCTGCCCAAGAACAGAGGTAAGTGTACTACATTCTGTATTCTGTTAATGAACATATGTGCACTATCACAGGAGTTGTGGGGTTGGCATTTTGTCTCTAACAAACTAAAGTGAATTATTTAATGGGACGGTGCTTTGCAAAAATATTCATAACCCTAGGCTTTTTGCCACATTGCAACCACAAACCACAGTGAAGTTTTCTTAGGATTATATAATGAAAGACCAACAAAAAGTAAAAATGGAAAGAAATGGTTTTCAGAAGTTTTCACGTCAGTTCCGTGGCCCTCCGTTACAGATGCAAGTTTTTTAGGGTGTATGTCCACCATTGTTCCACATCTGGAAACTGAATTTCTTGCTTATTCGTTTTGTAAAATTGCTCAAACATAGTCAGATAGAGCAAGAGAAGAGCAGAGTGTTAATCGGTGGTGCATTTGAGCCATGGTGTCAGCTAAAGGAACAGAGAGCTGCAAACGGATTATCTCTATATCTCCGTGATCGGTAAGATAACCTTACGTTTTATGGTTGTTTGACAATACCCAACATTATGTCTTCATTTTAACACATATCTCAGTAAGGGAGGCTAAAATGAAATGGATGGACTACATTACTCTTAAATTTTGTTAGCATTTTCATACTGCGATAGGTTTGCTAAGTTGGCCAACAATGAAATATGTTACTTGATGACTCACATTAGCTGTATTACACTCATAAGAATGTGTTTCATATAATGTAATGTATGGTGCTAGAATGAGGACTCTGATTTGTTGTTTTTGTCAGCTATAGGGAGGAGGCCATACTCTGGTCATCTACATCAGTGAATCAAGGTTTCATGCTAAGACCTCCTCCCCCTGTTACCGTGACTGTCTTGGAATGCCCCTCTGATCATTTGAGTAGCTTGAACTTTATGTTGACAGTAGCATGGCTTTGACAACTTTGTTTTTGAAAAAAAAAATTGAAACGTTTTGCTTAGATATGGCTTTGTACATCTTGGCTGCTAGTTTTACCTTTTTGCTGTTCTCCTCTAACTTGTGTCAAACAGCATATCTCTTTTGCTGAAAAGTCATATTGTTTGTTTTAAGTTTATTATAGAACAAAAAAAATAATTGTCAAATGTAGACTAGATGGTATAAGTCTTCTATAAATAAAACATATAAACATTACCTAGAGCAAAGTCTAACTAATATGTAGTTTGGTAAATATATTTGAACAGGTTTTGACAGTCTAACTGATGAGATGAAAGCATTTACATTGATTTTTAAAGGCAGAAGTTTGAGCCATCGGAAAATAAATTACAATAACCATTAGAATTTAATTGCTCATCTTGAGTAAATGCTTTTAAAAATGTGAATCTCAATTAGTACACTTAGAATGTCAATTTTTTTGTTTGAAAATTATTTACGCTAAGCTGAATTAAATATTTCAACCTCAATTGATTTATTTACAAATTGTATTTCAAGTTGAGAGCTATTCAGATTCAATTTAACCAATGCAAAATCAAATAAAACATTTTTAAAAACAGTTTCTAATGGCTGAAAGTGTCAGCCCTAGATTAGTCTTTTAGATAAAAATTATAAGCTGTTGCTTGTTACAAAGCTTTTCTATGTGCAAAACTGTAATTCTTAACCAAGGTGTACTCCTCTTCTGCTAGGAATGGAAAGTTGTACAAGAGGAGGTCCATAAGATGGAGGCTATACATTCTGGTAGAAAATAACTACAACTACATATTAGATCTACAGAGTACTAGCCCGTGTCAAAGAATTGCTGTTCCAAGATGGATGGCGGAAGGCGTCAAGACCAGAAAATTCAAGAAGATTGGGTGTCCTATTAGTTGTGCCAGCCCCAACAACCTGGGTTGTGTGGTTGTGGTTATGTGGTTGTGATTATGTTGTTTTCACAGCACTGATACCACCAACCACAGACTAAGCTCTGCTATGTTGCAGCATGGACCCAACCTTCCATCCACCACTGACCAATATGATCTGCTATGAGCAAAACTTTCATAGTTATGTTCATAAGTTGTGTGAGCCAAAATATCTTTAATAAAAAAAGTTAAATATTTTAGTTTTTATTCAGAATTAAGAGGGTTGGTAAGATAATTTGGGAATGCAGAATGACACAATCAGACCGAATTTGAACCGAATAGATATGTATTGCCAATGTATTATTGAACAACAATGGTTGCCTACAACATTTCCTTTCTACATCTGGTGGGTTTTCTCCTGGCAGTTTGTGCAGACGCATCAGGTGGGTTGACCTACATTTGGGAGGTATGATGGAGGGGCACCAGATGTCAGATATAGCAGGTTGAACATTAGACTGGGGTCAAGCTAAGCTCCAGTAGATGATTTATTAAATTCAGCGACTTAATCCTGACCTGTAAAGCAACAGACACTAAGGAACAGCTCTACTGTACTTAAACTATATCATGTTTACTGTGCTTGCCAGGTCACAAGCCTCTGACCTAACTCAAATTTTTTGACATTGTCAGACGCAAGATATATTTAAAAAAACAATGAAATAAATACCTGTAAATCACTAATCCTCTAGGCTAATAGCTCTAGCTAATAGAAGGATTGTATGTATAAATAGAATAGAATAAAATAGAATAGAATAGACACTTTAATTGTCTGATCCCAAAAGGTTGCAGAAATTCCTCTTAGACAGGGCACCACATCAACTCTGCAACACACATACAGAACAAAAAAAGGGCTAAGACCACATACAACTAATATTGCACATTGATAAAATTGTTTATAAAGATTTATAAAATTGTTGTAAAAATTCCCTTATTAAGATCTGTGACCGCGGTTGGAATGAACGATTTTTTGTAGATGATTTTTTTGGCCACTGGGACTTTGTATCTCCTACCTGATGGGAGGAGACTGAAGCAATGGTGAAGGGGGTGAGCGCAGTCCTATGTGATCAGGGTGGCTTTTGTGATCACAGAGCGCTCATACAGATACGACATGGATTTCGAGTCACAGCTCAGTCACAGTCTCAGTCTATCAGTGGTGTTGGAAAACGAGATAAAAAGTAATTGTTTTTTATTTGTTTTAACATTGTGATCGCATGATTCAGCCTATTGCAGTGGTCTGCTGCTAAACTATTGTTAGCCTTTAGCCGTGTCAACAACAAGCATGTCCGGCCGTGTGCATCACATTTAAGTGTCCCTTGGAAACACTTCACTTCCGTTGTGTTGTGGTCTATTTGCAGCGCGTTTTTCTAATGTGTTGTGTAATGGCAAATAAAAGTATCTCAGGGTTTCCATTATAAAGAAGAATTGAGTCCAAGAAGGCGTTTAAGTATTTAATTCAAACATGTCTGGCCAGACACGGAGGGGACAGAGTTACTCGTGCATCACCCTAACCAACCTTTCTAACTAACCGCTTAAATAGTATTCAGCAATCATTGTTTATCTCTGTAGGTGTCTTCTCCAACGTTCACGCCCCGCCTCCAGAGAACTGCTTCATGCGAGTCTTATATCAACGCATAAAGCAGCACATCCGAAGGCCAGACTATTATCTTACTGTCCCGGCGTCTGTCTCTCTGGTGACCTGACACGTATATCTTTCTCATAACATTAAGCTGGAACAATAAGCTTGTCATTTCCTTAGATGCATTCACTAAACAGAGAATATACACTTAATTCCTAATTGCATAACAATTTTCCACCACAATTCCCTGCTTTTATTAACTTAAATAATACCATAAATATAAAGGAAAATTCAAAAGTGCTATCACATCTCTCCCTAAAATGTTGGTAGGTTGATAAAAAAAAAAAAGACAATGTTCAAAACACAAATTACAATCAGACATGAGACATGCTTGGCCATGGAATTAGCTCACAGTGACAAATATTAGATCCTTCCAGATGACTTTGCTGAGACTCCTGTGCATTGAGAGCGAAAACCCAGGGGGTCTTCTTGCGCCATTTTCTTGTGGGCAAAATGTCATCTCAACAGCCCCTCGCCCCAGAGGCGGCCATCCACAGGTCTCGTCATCGGTCAGGATGTTCTAGATAAAACACAGAACAAAGGAGAAATTATGTAGCATCTTCCAGTACACTTCAGAGGGTATTACATCAACACTAGGTGTTGAAATGTATACTCTTCCCTTGCGCTGTTTGTTGTCTGTTGCCGTGAAGTCAGCCTCCGCCAGCATCCAGTGACCCATAGCCACCGATCAGTCCTTCCTCAGATAGGAGAGAGTGGTCACTCCTCAGAAGGTCCTTTAGTGAGAACCTCCCAATGCGACCCTTGGGAGCTGAGCTAATTAGGTATTAGAGCATTGATGTTCAAACATAGGTGAGCCAATTCACAAAAGATGAATAGGATGATTATGACAAGTGATTAAGTGGAACCCACACCCTCGGAGTATGGTTTCAGATCAACCTGATGCAACTGTGTGCAAAAGCAATTCTAAACAACTCACAACCTGGTTAATGAGCCAAACCTCATCAACTGAAGGTAGATTACAATTAAGGTAAATGTCTCCAAATCACTCTGTACTAAATCCATGCCAAGAACAAGACAACCAACCATTCCAACTTGTGAGAGTAAAAAATCCCAAGAATCAACTACTCCCAGCAAGAAGTAAAGAGTGTTTTCAGATCAAATTAAAACTTTTTAAAGTTCCCAGACACAATATGTACTACAAGTCTGAACCCAAACCGAAATGGAATATGAAGTCAGATGTCAAGTCCAGGTAGTAAAAACCCTCATTAATTTATGACGGAGTTATGATTCACAAGAAACTCAATTACTTGCAAGTTACAATTCTCTTCACAATCCCTTAAAAATCTGTTCCAATTACTATCAAATCCAATTCCCCCCTTTTTTTAAGGCATCTTGCACATGCCTTAAAAATCAAGAAACAAAGAAACAATAACTTCAACTGCTTCTCCAGTGTCAAGAAAAGAAACATAGTAGGTTTAAAGGTCATGCATAAGACACAACCTCAGAACCTGTGGATCCTGCTGCTGCCAATGCTGAGGCATCTTCAACCCCCAGATGATCATATCCCAATCATTTAGGTTTGCAAGTAGGTTCTTATATTTGAATTACCTTATTGTTGAAAGTGTGCTATACAAATAAAATTGCCTTGCCTTGCAAAAACAAAACAAACTAATAAGTTCCCCACATAGTTACCTAATGTATTTGAGAATTTTAGTCCTACTTGCATTAGCTACAAAAAACTTCATTTCCCTCTGGGATCAATAAAGTATTTTGAATTGAATTAGACAACTTCTTCAGACCCTGCTTTTCCAGAATCTAATTGATGTTACAGTAAGGATTATCTTTGCAACCACCTTAGTTAAAATTATTTTACTCAGGACACCGTTTATTTACCTAATTAATATTTCTGCTGCTGTTATTTGCTCATCTGTTTCTTACAGTTTATTCTCTGTTAACTCCTTGAAAAAAAATAATACATTTATTCTAAATGCACAATTTAAAAACCTGTACAACTGTAAAACATCTCTATTTCAATTTATCTAACTCAGTTGTACATTCAGATTCGAGTATGCCACTCTATTTTAATAACAACGATGTCAAGTAACCTTTTTACCTGTACCTGATACTCTTGCTTAAGAAAGACACGTTTCTTCATTGCAGTTTCTGTGTAGGACTTGAGTTATACTTTATACTTTACCGAAGTAATTATCTATTTGCCAACTTTTATCTCTACTCAGTATTTTAGACAGCTTATATTTTAAAATTAGCCTCGTTACTCCTGTTTCATTTAGTCTTTTATTAAAAGGAAAACACACACAAAAAAACCCTCAAACATTAAAAAGTGTTGCAACTGAATAGAATTTACTGCGGTTTGATAGTAGGTCTCACATTTATTATTCTGACACCCTGTTTTTTATGCGATCTATAGCATATATTGCGCACAGGTGTTAACTGAATATTTTCCACATTTGTCCCATCTTTAGAACAGTGACCGAAATTCTGAATATATTTTCATCATCATTTGTCTTAATGAAGTAAACTAAATTTTAAAAAATAGAAACCAAGTTAAACCCCACTGTGTGTGTAGGTCACACCTGTTGGTTTAAAGATTGCACTAAATGCATACTTTTCACATATGCAGCTGAAACAGGTAGCCTAGTGTATCCCAAATGTGTCATTATTATTCAACATTTTTATTAAACATTACTATCATTAAGGAAAAGTTCTTTTTGGTCGAGGTATGGCTAAAGCTTTATTCTTTATCATTTAATGTTCTAATCCTAAGTTTGTTTTATGATTTCTACCTCCTTTGTGTGAATCTAAATTTATGTGCAGTCTATGATCTAAATGCTTCTATCTGTCACTTTGCTGCCGGTACAGCAGAAGTTCCCCTTCTTGGGAAATTAAAAGGATTATTCATGAAGTTAAGCATTACCGTGTTTTAATTTGGAAAGCTCATGTTTGAAACAGGAAGTGGTTTTGCACAAAAAAAACGGTTTGACTAACCCGGACTCGTTAACATCCAGGAAGCAACTGAAAACTCAAGACTAAACTTTTAATCAAAAACAAGTGTTTAACGTTCTATTTTTAGACTTCCAGCCGCAGAGCGCTATTAACGCTTCATCAGTGTCGGGATCTGTGATTGTTTACAACCAGAGAATCGCAGCACATCGGTCGTAAGAAAGAAGCTTGTGGCTCAATTAGCTGATTAGCAACTAGAGAATCATATTAAACCTGCAACGGACTTTATTTCAGATCATTTTTACCACATTGTAGTTAATAACTCGCTGGCTAAGATTAACCTTAGAGTTTTTACCCGCGTTGTTTCCTATTAGTTTTCTGTAAATTACTTAAAAGACTGAAATACTTTCATACTGCTACTCGGATTTGTATTAGTGTTGGTTTTAATACGTAAATGTCCGATTTTAACCGTGCGTTTTTCGTGTTATTTCTATTAACTGCTGAGTAGGCTACGTTTATCAAAAGTATTAGTTAAACATAGAAACCATCATTCATCTAGTTTAAAGCTGAATTCCATCGTTTCTCATTGAATCTTAAAAGCAAGTTTTCAAGCTAAGGTTCCCGGGCCAAACGCGGCCGCCCCTTATCTCATGAACACAGTGTTATAGTTTTAGGTCGAACCAGTTTTATCAGTTACAATGGTTCAAATTTTATATTACCATTTACCTTTGTGCATTATTTCCCCCCGAGGCTTTTATTGATTAGCGCAAATCTAACAGCTGTAACTCACTGAGTACAGCACACCCATTTAATAGGCTATAAAATTAATATGGATTCAGGTTAGAAAATACTCAAATATTAGATTGATGAGGTAAATGTAATTTCCATCTCTCACATTAATTTGAAGCATTGCTTTGGAAAAACCAGCATAATAAATCAAAGAGACTAAAGAATGTTTATTCATATTTGCACCTTGCAGAAAAATCTCATTATTAATGATTGTTGGAAATGTGTTCTAGCAAATATGTTTTCCAAAATGATGTAGGAATGATTCAGGAATTTATTCTCCTGTAAATCACTGAGTCACGTTTAGATAATTAATCATTATTATGTTATCACCATTAAAACTATAGCAAGTTTTCAAGATAATATAGTTTATTTTAAACATTAAATCTGACTCGTATGCACCAATAGATCATAATAATCATCCATCATTCATTATGCTTTAAATTGGAATATTCTCTGTTTTATTTGATCTATTTTTATCCCAGATCACTTGATGTTAAGATTGCAGTTTCCTAGATCTGTTGTGTTTAGTTTTTCAGATAGAGCGATGACATATTTATAATCCTGAGATCCCGAGCAATCCACTGATACTAAATGCATGTCAAATGCATTCAAAAGCCTATTATGGAAATAATATTTAACAAGGATGAGAAAACATAATGGAGTGTTTCCACGTCCTTCAGTCAGCATGCAGACACATCTCACAATTGGTGACCCAAGACACAGAAAGTATCCTTGAGTTTCTCACATGTTGGTTCAACATAACAATACATATCTCTGTTAACACAGTGAGTTAACCTTTAACATGATCAATATATTTTCTCCACATTAAGCCATTCAAATCTTCTTTTATAAAAAATGCTACGCAGAAAAATTGTCACAACAGGCCTCAAATAATTTAGGCTTTGATAAAAGCCAAGAGGAGCTACAACAAAACTAACTGTGAAATCTATAGTTCAGGATTTGATTTTTACCCCTAAACACCAAGTGATTATATATTATTTGCTTTCTTAATTTGAAAAGTGATACATCACTGTTGACGAACAAATACGTTTTGTTGGATTTGCTTTTACTACAAGAAAGTAAAACAATTGGCTGAACAGTGTCCAACATTAGTAATTCAGTATGCTCATTCATTTGGAAACAAGCAATTAAATTCCAACATTTCATGTTCTCATTAAGTTTCATTATTTATTACTATTTTAAAGAAAACGGGTCCCCAGAGTGTTTTTGCAGCTACAGGGGATGATACTTCTGAGCCTCCCTTGTAAGGTCTAAGAGAAAAAGTTAGAATTTGAATTCCCTTCACCATAGCCCCAAATAAGCCAAAATATATAAGCAGCCCCCAAACTCAGGTACGCACAGCAAGCCACTTGTCCATACCTTTTTGGGTCAAACCTCGAACATTACTCCTCCCCTGTGGTCAAAGTGGTCAGTCCAATCTAGAAAAAAACAAAAAAGAATGAGAACCAGCCTGATTTGCATTCTGGTTCAGTTGAAATTGAAACTTGCATTGGTTGTCATAAGCAAAATTCCAAACCCACGGGACCACTGTATTGTTATAATTGATGGCCCCTAAAAAACATTTCAGGTATATTAATAGTTACTTAAAACAGTGAGACGACTTCCCTTCAATTACAAAATCAGGTGCCTTATGTTAAGACCCCCTTATGTAATTTCCTGTGTTTACCCACCAGAGTGTGACAAAACCATCAGATTTCTAGGCTCAAACCTCTCCTGACCTCTTGTCCCTTATACTGGAAGGAGACACAGAATACTTCACAGCGTGAGATCAATTCAGTAATTTTCCAAGCAAAATTTCTAATAAGGCCCACTAACTGCTCTGACGCTTGAAAGTTCCCCAGATAAGATTAGTATTAAACCTTTTTTCCATTTATTTAAAACCTAAGTAGCCTAAGGACCAGTCATCTTTATTTTAATGTTACCCAGCAGAAACCTAAAGTAAAAAAAAAAAATTTCAGTTGTGTTCAAATTATAGCCTAAACAATGTTGTTTTACTGTTGCTGCTCACAGCACGGTCTTGTTATTTTTTTGTCTCGCGATTGTTTACATTAGCGCCTTGCAAGCTGATAAATAAATTCGTCCTTCACAGCTGTGGAGAAATCTAAGCAGTGTTACTGTAAAGGTCCAAGTTACTTTAGTTAATGTTCACAGTTCTAAGATTTATTACTTTCTAACAACAAACCCCAAAATACAAGGAAACAATTCAGCCCCAATTGTCCCAGAAAGAAAGGAAAATATGTTTTCACCGTCAGTCAGCTTAGTCAAAATTTATCCTTAGGTCGCTGGTCAGTCAGGGTATAATTCACAACCTACTCTAAATGCCCCAATCAACTCTGCTATTTGTTCTAGTCATAAAATGGGAACGTTTCCGTTTCTAAGTTAGTGCACACAAACTGCGATAGCTAAGGAAACTTGTACTTAGTGTAATAACAATTCAATCAAATAACTTTCAACAAAAATGAAATAAAATGTGGACTCTCCTGACAGAGAGCATTAGGAGAGAAAAGTAAAGACTTCTTGACCATTTACCAGATAACTGTTTGCAACACAGTCTTTAAGCTCTAATTAGACTAAACTCACCGGATGACGAATCATCACCTTATCAGAGGCGTAGCAGTTTCGTTGTCTGCTTTACCCCGTCTGTCTAAAACAAACAAATTTGGTTTAGTTGCACATCAACTTTCCCTTACAAATTACAACACAATAACAAAACAAAATTTAGATCAACATAGAAAATAGAAAGAATCAGAACTTATGGCCTGCTTCCATCAAGACCCCTTTCGCTCTATGGGTCCTCTGGCAGAAACAAAACAAAACAAGATTTACTTTCCTAAGGGAGTGAGTATGTGTGTGTGTGTTACATAAGCAGGTGTCACAGAGATAAAATACAGCTACATCAGTCAGCAAGCATTTCTTAATTGCATTTGAGCTGTGTGTATTTTTGTCCTGCCTGAATTTCGCTGGGTCATCTGCAGGCTGACCGGCCCAGGGCCCCCCCCTCACGATCCAGCTAATCGCCATGTTCCAGGGACCACAGCCCCCAAATAACTCATCTCACCTGAGCAAGAGTTTTCCCCTCTGCCCACTGGTCATCCCGCATTCAGGCCGGAGTCTGGCCTCCGCCTTTGTTATGGCTGCCAAATCCCTTATTCCAAGGGTGGGGGAGGTACTAGGGCTCCTTGTGGCCCTCCCCAGGCGCCGCTGGACCGAAGGCAGGGGTCCCAACCAGCCTGAAGGAAAAACACAGGACAACTCAGTGAAACTCACCAGCAGTCCTACCATGGAATGTGTAACAATAACAGTGTGTGTGTGGAATTCTGCATTATACCAAGCCATCAAACAAATGATCTTAATGCTCTAACACTCCAGTTCAGGAAGAAGCAAACAAGAGTAAATAAAAGAGAAATAAACAAAACCCCATAAATAAACCACAAAGAAATTACATCACTTTTAGATTTTCTTTCAGATTATCCAAATTCTTCCCCTGGGCCCATTGATTCTTTTATTTATTTATTTTTTCCTTTCTGTCGACATATTGGACTGTCTGGAGGTGAAGTGTTGCTAGATTACAAACCCGATTGTCTGCCTGGGTACCCAGTTCCAATGAAGGACGTCTCCCCCATCGCTTTCTAGTTTCCTTGAGTGAAACAAAAGCTTAAAAAAACCCTCGTCGGAAAATATTCAATCAATTTAATTAATTGACCACTTGTCCAACTGCCGTGCTCCCAGGTAAAACCCGGAGCAAAAACCCCATACTTTCTTTAACGTTGATTAAATAATTAACCATACAATTATATACAAGTATATATATTATATTAAGTAATCAATCAATCAGCCGCGTGTAAGTAAATAAACACAAAACCGCTAGCAAATATTTCACCTCCTGAGAGTGCAAATAAAATTCTGTTATCACGATTTATTTAAAGGACTCCGTCTTACCAGGTTCTGTCTCAGGCGACAGCAGGGCCGACAGAGACGCTTCAAGGCCTCCATCTCCCAAACAGCTACTGGAGGTAAGAGGCTGGGAGAAACTTTCCCAGGACGCTAGCAACTCCTTTGACCCTGTCCCTGGCGGTCCATTCCGTTCGCTGAGGCTGCGTTGGGCGCCAAGTGTAATGGCAAATAAAAGTATCTCAGGGTTTCCATTCTAAAGAAGACTTGAGTCCAAGAAGGCGTTTAAGTATTTAATTCAAACATGTCTGGCCAGACACGGAGGGGACAGAGTTACTCGTGCATCACCCTAACCAACCTTTCTGACTAACCGCTTAAATAGTATCCAGCAATCATTGTTTATCTCTGTAGATGTCTTCTCCAACGTTCACGCCCTGCCTCCAGAGAACTGCTTCATGCGAGTCTTATATCAACGCATAAAGCAGCTCATCCGAAGGCCAGACTGTTATCTTACTGCCCCGGCGTCTGTCTCTCTGGTGACCTGACACATATATCTTTCTCCTAACATTAAGCTGGAACAATAAGCTTGTCATTTCCTTAGATGCATTCACTAAACAGAGAATATACACTTAATTCCTAATTGCATAACAATTTTCCACCACAGTTGTGTAGGGCTGTAATCAACCAAAGAAATTCTTGGTCAACTGAAACCCTGAAATTCCGACCAAAAATCGACTAATTTGCGGGGGGGGGGGGCGCATTAGACAATAAAATAAAAAACCCGACCAAATCCAGTAAACAGAAATAAATCTGCACAATAATTAAAGGGAACCATATGTTTATTATTAGCAATAAAATTAAACAAAATAAATATGGCTGTAATCAAACAAATTCTGCCACACTGCAGATGACCTATTTTGGCTGATCCGGCACCCCTCTCATGTATAAAATATTATATTAAAAAATTTTGAAAAACTATTTTAAATGTATTAAATAAAATAATATGCGTAGGCATTCATAGACCAAATCCCGAGATTGTAATGCTGTGGAATGTGTGTTTTATTTTTTGTAACCTCAGATTTATATATGTAATGGTTTATGCCAAGATTATGCGTTAGTGTTGTTGCACTGTTCAGGGGGGTGGGGCACTGTTCTGCAGGCTGCGCGCGGGGGAGTGCGCTGTTGACTGCCGGGGAACTGGTGTGTGTCTGTAAATGGAGGGAGACAGACAACCGGTTTATGTGAGAGTTCTATTGATTACTGTTGGTACGGCGTGATTGCGGCTAACAGCAGTCAGCATTAAAGCATTCGATTACAACCATTGTCTGCATCTATCAGAGAACATTACAATATTTAAAACATTCAGGCCTGTAAGGCCCACGTCATGTTTTTACACGTTTTTTTTTCCGCTACCATTTACTGCGTTCCGGGACCTGTGCGTGTCTTTGTTCATGCCTGCGCTGTCATGTACTTTGCATTCCGGCACCTAATGATTTACAAATCAAGTACTGAAGCCACAGAACGTTTAATAACGTGGATGTTCTTCGATCTCCCTGTAGACTGTTAAAGCAATATCACACGAGAGGCAGCGCTGTTGTAGCCTACTCTAACATCAGCACTGATCAGCTCTCATGGAATGTCTCTTGTCCAATCAAATGTAAAAAATTTACACGGATTAAAATCGACCAATCAGAATTTTGGTCGACTCAGAACGCGTCGACCAGTCGACTAGGACTTTACAGCCCTAGAAGAAAGAAAGAAGATGAAGAAGAGAGGTAGGAAACAAAGTCAAGAGAGAGGGTGAGTTGAAAATACAAGAGAGGAAAGGGAACAAAGAAAACACAGGAAAACATCGAAGTCTGCCTCCATACCCACAGGACGGCAGAGAGAGGGGAAAGAAAAAAAAAATGGAACATTGACAAAACAAAACAAACATTGTGAACAAAGAACTACACAACCACAGCACACAAAAATTGATATAAAAATACAACAAGAATGTCAGAAAAACTCATGGTACCGATTAATCAAGATCTAGTAATGATACCCTCAGCCCAAGAATATATCTGTAAACACCGGAGACGCCAGGACACCCAGTTTGACGATCGAGTTGGTTGTCGTTTCATCTGATCTGCTGCCGCATGTTTTGGACTCTCGGGGTGAGGAGAGGGACAGAGCTGTCCGCTTACCACTACCTGGTGGTGAGTCAGCTTCGATGGTGGGGGAGGATGCCGGACAGACCTGGAAGGCCCAAACGTGTTGTGAAGGTCTATTGGGAACATCTGGCAGAGTCTCCTGTCAAGAAGCTTCAACTCTCATCTCCAGCAGAACTTTGAACACGTTCCGGGGGAGGCGGGGGACATTGAGTCAGAGTGGGCCATGTTCCATGCCTCCATTGTCGAGTAGGCTGACCAGAGCTGTGGCTGCAAGGTGATCGGAGCCTATCGTGGCGACAACACTTGAACCCATCGATGGACACCGGTGGTGAGGGATGCTGTCAAGCTGAAGGAGTCCTATCCGGTCTTTTTGGTTTGTGGGACCCCGGAAACAGCTGATGGGTACCAGCAGGCCAAGCGGAGTTCAGCTCGGAGGGTCGCTGAGGAGAAAACTCGGGCGTGGGAGGAGTTTGGAGAGGCCATGAAGAACGGCTTCTGTGTGGCTTCGAGGCGATTCTAGTCCACCATCTGGCATCTCCGGGAGGGGGAAGGGGGCGAAGCAGTCCACCACCAACAATGTTTACAGTGGGGGTGGTGTGCTGCTGACCTCGACGAGGGACGTTTTTGGGTGGGTGGATGGAATACTTCGAAGACCTCTTCAATCTTTCAGCACGCCTTCCAATCTGGAAGCAGAGTCTGGGGACTTTGGAATGGGCTCTCCAATTTCTGGTGCTGAAGTCACCGAGGTGGTTTAAAAAGTTCCTTGGTGGCAAGGCTCCGGGGGTGGGATTCCTTATGGATGTTGTGGGGGTGTGTTGGTTAACAATATCTGCAATATTGCGTGGAAATTTGGGGCTCTTGGATTGGCAGACCAGGGTGGTGGTCCCCCTATTTGAAAAGGGGGACCACAGAGTGTGTTCCAACTACAGGGGAATCACACTCCTTAGCCTCCCTGGTAAGGTGCATTCGGGGGTTCTGGAAAGGATGGTCCGATGGATAGTTGAACCTCGGATCCAGGAGGCGCAATGCGGTTTTCGTCCTGGCCGTGGAACACTAGACCAGCTCTACACCCTCAGCAGGGTCCTGGAGCATGGGAGTTTGCCCAACCGTCTACATGTGTTTTGTGGACTTGGAAAAGGCGTTCCACCGTGACTTGGACTGAGCCAAGGTTTCCCCTTTGTCACCAATTCTGTTCATAACTTTTATTTACAGGATTTCTAGGTGCAGCCAAGGTGATGAGGGGTTCTGTTTTGGTGGCCTCAGGATTGGGTCTCTGCTTTTCGTAGATGATGTGGTCCTGTTGGCTTCATCGGAACGTGATCTATGGCTTTCACTGGAGCGGTTCGCAGCCGAGTGTGAAGTGGCTGGAATGAAAATCAGCACCTCCTGTCTGTCGTGGTGAAGAGAGAGCTGAGCCGAAAGGTAAAGCTCTCTGATTTTTTCAGCCGGTCTACGTTCCTACCCTCATCTATGGTCACAAACTCTGGGTAGTGACCAAAAGAACGAGATCACGGATACAAGTGGCTGAAATGAGTTTCCTCCGCAGGGTGTCTGGTCTCTCCCTTAGAGATACGGAGAGAAGCTCGGTCATCTGGGAGGGGCTCAGAGTAGAACCGCTGCTCCTCCACATCGAGAGGAGCCAGTTGAGGTGGCTCGTTCATCTGGTCAGGATGCCTCCTGGGGGCCTCCCTGGTGAGATGTTCCGGGCATGTCCCACCGGGAGAAGGCCCAGGGGAAGACCAAGGAGACGCTGGAGGGACTATGTCTCTCGGCTAGCCTGGGAATGTCTTGGGATTCCTGCCGTGGAGCTGGCCCAAGTGGCTTGGGAGAAGGAAGTCTGGATCTCTCTGCTTAAGCTCCTGCCCTCCCGTGACCCAACCCCAGATAAGCGGAAGAAGATGGATGGATGGATGGATGGATGGGTTTCAACTTTATAATCTATCTAAATTTCTAACCTTAAAGCATAATAATGAAATGATATCAGACAAGGAAACAAGTTTTATTATTGTAATGAAATTATACACAGACATCAACAACAACAGATTAACCCTACAAACATTTTTTCAAAATATGCCCACCAAACCACAGAGGTCACTATGCACCTGAAACCTAGGTTATTTAACAACTGATAACTTATCATTTTGGAATAATCTATGTATGATTGTTACAACAACTTAAACATTTCAAATGAAACATGTTTGCTCTAACAAATTTAGGTAATTAACTTCAAATGTAACTCAATTTGATCATTTTAGACCGATAGGGGATTAAGTATAGCTAGTTTTTAAAAGTACTATCCGTGCCTTGGATCAGTCAGTTTGATGTTTGTGATCTTAAAGTCCTCATTGAGCCAAGGTAGTTAAATAAAGTCCATATGTGATTTAAAGTACACTTTTTAACATATGTAAGCATATCTATTTCTCACCATTGAAGTTCAAGAGGTAGTCTAAAAGCAAAACCATGCACCATGAATTTATTATGTTTAAGTTTAATACTATTCCACTGCATTGCCTATAAACAAATGTTATATATCTGTAGTTAACGACTCAGCAATATACAGTGGTGTGCAAAAGTTTTTGACAAGTGTAGGAAAAATGCTGTAAAAAAGACTTTCAAAAATATTATTTATTTTATACATTTATAAAAAGCAAAGTGAGCAAACAAATCAAATCAATATTTGGTGTTATTACCTTTTGCCTTCAAACCAGCATCGAATCTTATAGGTTCACTTGCACAAGGTCAGGGATTTTTTAGGATTATAGTCAGGTGTATGATCACCCAATTATACCAAACTTGCTAATGATCATCAGTGTCACACGCAGGTTGAAACAGTCATTAACTGAAACATAAACAGCTGTGTAGGAGGCTTAAAACTGGGTGAGGCACAGCCAAACTCTGCTACCAAGGAGAGATTGTGGAAGATGGTTTAATTTCATGGCTAGATTGAGCACAGCAACAAGTCACAAGGTACTACTTACTACTTACATACTGCATCAGCAAGGTCTCTCCCAGACAAAGATTTTAAAGCAGACTGGGGTTTCTAGATTTGCTGTTGAAGCTCTTTTGAAGAAGCTCAAAGAAACGGGCAACGGCCAAGGAAATTTAGTGCAGCAGATGAAAGGCACATCAAGGTTATTACTCTTCAAAGTCTGGAGATATCCAGCAGCGCCATGAGCTCAGAGCTGGCATAAGGCAGTGTGACCAAGGTACCCCCATCTACTCTCCTGGAGAAGTCTGGCCAGAAGTGGTCTTAATGGAAGAGTTGAGGCCAAAGAGCCATACATTCGACGTGAAAACAAGGCCAAGCGAGTCAAGTGTGCATGGAAACATAGGAATTGGGGTGCAGAAAAATGGCAGCAGGTTCTCTGGACTGATGAGTCAAAATGTGAATTATTTGGCTGTAGCAGAAGGCAGTTTGTTCGTCGAAGGGCTGAAGAGCGTTACAATAATGTGTCTGCAGGCAATGTCAGAGGGTAAGGAGTGTCTGCCTTGAGATGACGTCTGTTGAGAATCAGTGCTATATAAAGACATTGAACTGAATTGAATTGAACAGTGAAGCATGGCGGAGGTTCCTTGAACATTTGGGGCTGCATTTCTGCAAATGGAGTTGGAGATTTGGTGTTCTCAACGCTGAGAAATACAAGCAGATAGTTATCCATCATGTAATACCATCAGGGAGGTGTGTGATTGGCCCCAAATTAATTCTGTAGCAGGACGACAACACCAAACCATACAACCAGTTATTAAGAACCATCTTCAGCATAAAGAAGAACGATAAGTTCTGGAAGTGATGGTATGGCCCCCAAAGAGCCCTGATCTCAACATCATTGAGTGTGTGTGGGATTAAATGAAGAGACAGAAGGATCTGTGTTTAGTTCACCAAGATGTTTGGAACAACCTACCAGCCAAGTTCCTTCAAAAACTGTCTTCAAGTGTACCTAGAAGAATTTATGCTGTTTTAAAGGCAAAGTGTGGTCACACCAAACACTGAATTGATTTAGATTTCCCTTTTGTTCATTTACTGCATTTTGTTGATTGATAAAAATAAATGATTAACACTTGGATTTTTGAAAGCATTCTTTGTTTACTGCATTTTTTCATACCTGCCTAAAATTTCTGCATGGTACTGTATAAGAGAAATATAATAAAATAACGTACTGTACATCAGTATCATTGTATTTTTTTTGTATATTATGGCGTTTCTCGGAGGGAGTTCAGGCTATTTAAAACCTTAAGACTTCAATGACTGACTGGTAAAAGGGAGAAATAATCTTCATCATCACGCTCACAGTATGCTAAAAGACACACGTGAATATCATGATATAAAATAAGACGAACAACAATGTATTCTTGCTTTTAAAGTCCTTACAATATGAACATTCAATTTACCTAGGTTGTGATTGAGAAGACAGAGTGCGAGCGATTTAAGGTCTGGTTTAATTCAACATCTAATTAGTTAATATTATTATAACTATTGATGAGATTCAGTGATTTAATTAATTGGGGCATCACTCCTATATTCGTAATATTCTGAGAATTTCCAGACTTTCAGTCTACTCTGAAGTATGTGAGCTCAAACACCGTGACAAGTAACTGCAGGCATCCATTGAATAAAACAGAGAAGCTTCGCTTTAAAATATAACAGGGTTTATTAACACAATAGATTAACCTTACAGCCAACTCGCTACTGACGATCTTAGAAAAATTTATAAATTAGAGTTAGAGAGGACAGTCACCAGGGCATCATTTCAAAGATGCCGTTATCACCTGTGTGTGTGTGTGGGTGTGTGTGTGTGTGTGTGTGTGTCAGATAGATAGATAGGTAGGTAGGTAGGTAGGTAGGTAGGTAGGTAGGTGTGGGGACGATCATAAAGTCTTTGCTCTTATCTGCCCCGTGCTCAACTCTGTGAAGCAATGAAACACAGGCTGGAAACCATGGGCTTCAGAGGCTAGACTCACCTTACAGTGGAGATAATGTGGAAACAAAGGGACAATTAACACTAATTAGAGCAGACGATGGACACCACACGACCTGGTCTAGGAGCAGCTGGCCCAGAATGTTGGCGGTACGGCTACAATCGACTGAAGTTAACAGAATAAAAGGAAAAGAAAGAAACAAGAGATATAGCACTGCTTCTAGCAACAACCAGTTTACGACACAGAGCATACAACACTCAAGGCTAGCGTGCGGCGACGCTAATTGGCAATGAGTAAACAGTGGTTTACAAGTTCACAAACTTATATTAACCATCAGAAAGATGGTGTTGGTCCAGGTTGACATGCAAGATATTGAGTCGAGTTAAACAAAACAGTCAACACAACTTCAGTTCTGGAATACAGCCTCTGCCGGTTTGTTAGTTTACATACCTTCTCTGATCAAAGCAAAGCATTGATATATATATATATATATATATATATATATATATATATATATATATATATATATATATATATATATATATATATATATATATATATATATTGATCGATAGTTCTGTCGTCATCCAATATCTCAGCAAGACTCCACTATCATTAGCACACAGAATTTTATACCTAGTTTGTGCGTCATATTGATGCAAGAACTGTTCGACAGTATCCAGATGTTTCCTCTCCATAACAACTTATTAACACAACATTACTCTGAGGGAACATGTCCTCTTAGCCAAGGTTATAATTTGGCTGGGCCGCAGCAGGTCAGCCTGACCCCTCTCTGAAACACACAAATTCCCGCACGTAGCATTATTGATGGGACCACCTCGGACATGCAAGATTTACCACATTATTCTTCCCTGTGGTTACCTCTAAGAGCACCAGAAAGCTAATTAACAACTTTTAATCATGAGTAACATATATACCTGTGAATGGTGAATGAAAAACAAGAAATGGTGGGGATATGCTAACACCTATATGAGCTTACATGTAACCTGGATAAATATTGAAATAAACATATTCCATCCTGGGGCGTCGTGTGGCGGAGTGGCCTAAGACGTGCACCCCATGTTCAGAGGCCTTAGCCCTTGATACGGTCGTCCCAGGTTCAACTCCGGCCCGAGGACATTTGCCGAGTGTCTATCCCCCACTTCTCTCCCCTTTCTGTATCCTATCCACTGTCAAATAAAGGCCACTGTGGCCACAAAACCTTTATAAAAACAAACATATTTTATCCTATGACATTGGTAATTCGTTAACCGACATGGGTTAAGAGATGAATCGTTTTAACTCAAAATATGATTAAATGCAGACATGGATAAATTCAAAATAAAATCCAATGACATGCATGTTTACTTACACCTTAAACATACACTACATGTGGTTTATAGGAATGTTAAAATGTCACTATTTTCCATAGCAAATGTGATTACGAAAATGTTTCAATGTCCCAATTGTCCACAAAAATGTAATTAATAAGATTGTTAAAATGTCTCGATTGTTCACAAAAATTAAAAATTGACATGTGAAGTAGATCAAGCAAAGAACAAAATGAAGATTCTTGGTGTGAGTTCTGTTGAGGGCTGATGGGGTCCTGGAGGTGGACTTATTTATTCAAAAGACACTTTATTGCTTGAGCTGGCTCCACTAAAGAGTCCTTTGCTTGGATGTTCAGATCCGTAGGAGGTGGGGAGGACAGTTCACTCTGATCCTTTCCATCTGGACCAACTGGGATGCAGCAGCCAAGTTCATCTGGGTAGTCAATGTCCTTATCCATATTCGCCACACGATGGGTTGGATGCAACAGGCCAATAAGAAAATTACAATTAGTACTATGGTCACACTAATTGCCACCTTAATTAGCATTGCTTTCCAATCCCCTAAATTTAGATCTAACCACCCCCAGACCAGTCATTCTTACCAGCATTCATACTAAGTTCTTCTCTAAGGATTTTAAGTTTAGCCATTGCTGCAGAGAAAGTTCCATCAGGCACAGTATTGCTTTAAATGTACGTGCAGCACTGATCACCAAAAATCTGGCAGACTCCACCGTGGTCTGCCATGATCCAATCTATGACCTGCCGTGATCTAACTCAACGGGCCTAACTCCTCTACCCAGACTCAGCAGAAATAAACCAGGTTTATCTTACTTGGCGAAGATTCTCTTCCATCCACACCAGTCCACGACGAACGATGGAGGAAAGGGAACGAATGTGTTCAAACGGTGGTAGAAGCGGCCGTGCACAGCCGAGGTCAGAGATGGATGCGTCCAAATGCAGGCAATGACCAGAATCGAGCCTGTCTTCAGAGAGCTATCTTGGTATAACTCAGATGCCAGCAGACTTCCTAGATGCAGAAACGGGAAGCCGGATAGCTTGGCAGGTAATACTTCAAAGTTTCAGGGGAGTTCTTTCCTGATCCAGCAGGTTGGAACAAAAGAGAGAAAGTTGCTAGCATTTCAATTAAGCGTCTCCATTCAGCTCAGCTTTGAGCAGGGGAAAGACAATGATTTCATGTTCTGCGCCCTTTTATCAACTCTGTGATGTCATCACTTGCCACAGACCAATGAGAATGCGCTGAGGGTGGCATAAGGGATGCTGGGAGATGCAGTCCATTCAGCTTGTAGAAAATGAATCCCAACACCAAATATTAAATTTTTCATTACTTCAAATTCAAAAATACTTTATTGATCCCAGAGGAAAATTAAGTGTTGTAGCTCATATAATTAATTCTTTAAGGAGTTATTGTAGTCATGATGGCTGTGGGCAGGAAGCGTTTCCTGTAGCGGTCTGTATTGCAGCAAAACTAAAGAAGCCTCCGATTGAAGACACTCTGTTGTTGTATGACAGTCTCATGAAGAGGATGCTCAGGGTTGTCCATAACTCTTTTGATTTTTTTCAAGGATTTGTTTTTTAAAAACCCAATAAAATAATCAGCTTAAATAGAAGATCTTTAAGGTATTTTGTGAGCCAGACTGTTGGGATTAATTTTTCTCAAACAAACTGAACAGACTGTTTTTCCCAGCATTCTTAGTGCTCCCCTCAATGCACTTCCATTGGTCTGTAGTCAATGATGACATCACAGAGTTTATTTAGGCGGTGCAGCTACATTAAATCTTCCCTTCCCTCTCCGTTCTCAGACGTGGAAGGAGGTTCCAATCGCTAGTGAAAATTCCTCTTTCTTTGTTCTAAACCTGCAGGACCAGGTAAGAACTCTAATCAAATCATCTAAATGCTTTATGTCCAGCTGTCCACCATCCTGTAAGTGCTTCCAGGAAAAGCTTGCTGGCGGCAAGGACTGTTCTAAGACAGTTCTTGAAGAAGACGGACCCCGGCTGAGTCGCAGCCTTGGCATCCTGCAACAGAATCGCGTTTCCAAACGCCCTTGCCCAACCTTTTGACACCCTTTTCTCCTCTTTTGCTTCGTGGACCGGCGTGTTTACCTGGCACTGGCAAGCCATCAAAGAAGGGTCAATCCTGTTTAATTTCTTTATACTCTTAGGTGTCTGGGCAGATAGATAGGTCAGAACGACTTTGGAGATAATTCCTTGTTGGTTCTTTCTGCCTCTCCATTCTCCCTACATTCTCCCACATTCAATTGTAGAGATAGATTCTTTATTTCAGACCCAAGGGGATCCATATCATATCAATATCTACTTCCGAGTATCATGATCTTTCTCTTTTTGGCATTATATTTTATATCGAAGTCTGCTCCATACTGACTGCATATTCTCAATAGATGTTGGAGACCAGCACTATATGGACTAAAGATGACCAGATCATCTGCATACATACAGTGATTGATTAGTGAGTCACCGATCCTACATCCTGCATTGCTTGCATTTAATAACAAAGACAACTCATTGACATGCATATTAAAAAGAAAGGGAGATATAATTCCGCCCTGACGAACCCCATTGGTCACATGGAACGGAGTAGATATCACACTCTTCTATCTCACTCTCATTGTCTGATAGGAGTACCAATATACCAAAATTCTGATTAAAAACCCAGGAACTCTACTATTTGTAAGCTTCAGAAATAACTTCTCGTGATGTACACAATCAAATGCCTTAGATACATCAATGAAACATGTAAACATAGTGGAATTTTGTCTTTTATAGTTATCTAACATTTCTTTTTCTGCAAAGATACATAAATCAGTACCATGCTCTCTTTTAAAACCAAATTGATTGTCCGAAATCAGGACATACCTCTCAAGCCTTCTTAATATCTCTATCTCCAACACCTTGGACATAACACTGGCCAAGCTATTGCCCTATAGTTGTCAGAGCCCTTTAGCCTACCCACTTTATCTTTGACAACTGGCACTAGCACAACAGAGAGCATAGAGTCAGGCAGCCTTTCATGGACAGAAAATCCACAAAAACACATAGCCACTAAAGGGCACAATTTCTTACTAGCATATTTTAATTGTTCAGCTGTAATTTTATCCATGCCAGAGGCCTTATTATCTTTTAACTTCAATATTACTTAAAAAATTTCCGCAGAATTAACAATAACGTTATCAGTAAACTCTACCATATTCACTACAAGTGCTGTACTTTTTACACAATTTAGTAGTTCATAATATTTATACCGCTATAGCTGTGCAGTTTCTTCAGCACCACTCACCCCATCTATATTAAATGGAAATGTTGTTCTACACTGTTTAATAGTTTTTATCTCCTTCCAAAAGTCATTGACATTATTATTTTTGCTGCTTTCTAGCCACTGAATCTGCCCTCATGGTGATCTCATTTCTTTTAATATAGCGAAGTGCATATTTGAATTTGTATATTTTACACAGCATTGCGTTTGATCCGGTACTCCACATTCACAGCTGGACCACGTGGCTTCCATTGTTATCCAAGGCTAATTTTATTGTCCTTTATTCTCCACACTACTTCCATTCTCAGCTAAGGCTAATGGGTCGTTCTTTTTGTCTTGTTATCGCGACTTGCGACTCGAGAGTGACGTCACATCCGTGTTGGAAAACAAATAACTGCAGGTTTTTGCGTTCTGTTTTGTACACAACACGACGAGTCGGAGAAAAGAAAGTCGCTCTTGCGCTCTCCAGATGTAGCCTCATCAGGTCCACCAGGAAGAGTGTGTTCTCCTTTGTGAAGAAGTAATGCTTCCGTATGAGCAGAGCTGTGCACCCTCTGTGTCGGCAGAGGGTGCCTTAGGGCAGCTGCCTATAACACGTAAAAAAGCGTAAAAAAGCTATATATCAGTAAGCACAACATTAACATTCTTACTGATGTTATTTTAATGATTATACTATGATGGTTATTTCTGTTATCTAATGCGGGGTACACAACAACATATTTTTTACATATAAGATTTTCAAAATGTGAAAGACCACAAACATGAGGATAAAAAATCCTAGATTTAACTGTTTTGTTCCTATAGTGTGTGGTGTACCATGATGTGACAAAGACAGCACACCACACACAAACAGATTTTAAACCAGTCTTGACTGTGAACAAAGGAAATCTCGCAAGATCTTGCGATACTTCAGAATAAGCATGGCGGACAAATGCAGGAAGAAATTCACAGAATAAATAGAAATCTCTGCTGTCTACATCAGTTTCACTCTGTGCTGCGCCATTTCTACATTTGGTTAAAACAAAGACAAAAGTGCTTAAAATAGTAGAAAACCACAATGTTTACTTAACGTGTGATGCTCATAGTAGCCATCTTAGTAACTGAACTCGGGGTCCTCTGAGCCTCAACGTGTTGTATATATGACCTCGCAAATCGAGTTTGGTGGACAAAAAGAATGACCCTTGTTGTGTGTTGGTGCAATTACTGTCCACAGCGTGTGAGCTTATCCTTTCAGAAGAGACTGGATGTCTGGTATAGTCTTAAGTGTTCGAAGAACTGGTGCCCTGATCATTAATTAGCAGGTTAAAGCTTCAATTTAATCAGTAATTATATTATTTAATTCTTGATCATAATTATTGATGCTTATGTAAATCAGTAATTTATCACACTTGCTGTGTCACAACACAGACTGTGAGACAGATCAACATGGTCTTTTAGCATAGATTTAGCATGGTTTAATAAAAAGGTATTACTACAAAATACTGAAAAGTAAAAGCACAAAACAGCCCTCAAAATGGATCTTATTTTTCATGATTCACGTTGTTGAATCACACATGTGAAACCAAAGCCATTTACAAATATTCCTACAAGGGCTGTCATGTAAACATAAAAAAGTGATATAACAGCTTCTAGAAAGGCAGTTATAAAATAATTTAATAAAACTTACTGTGACCCTCAACAGACAAAACGAAACTTCCACAGATAGGAATTTTCAATAACAGATTTGCTGAGTAGGCAACCCATAACATCGATCAGCGCATGCGCAGTGCCACAGGGTAGGACAGATTGTCGAGTAGCACAGATAGTCAAAACACCAGCCAGACATGGCTGAAACACTGCCACTTTGCGCAAGAGGACACTGTGACTGTCATTACGGATAGTGAAGGGTCATATCAGAAATACAGAAGAAGCAAGTTCTGTGTGCCGATTCAGATAGTCCTTCAGGGGAAAAAATGCAAGCAATGCAAATGGAGGGCTGCAGGAACATGAGAGTTAAACACTAAAATGTTGACAGTCATGTTGTTCATGTCTGAGACAGAGTTAGGAAAATGAATGGTAAATGGACGAACTTATATAGGGCTTTTCTAGTCATACAGACCACTCAAAGCACTTTACACTGGACCCACATTCACCCATTTGCACCCTCAAACGAGTATACATTCAAACATCGATACAGAGCTCAGTGGGCAACTTGAGGTTAAGTGCCTTGCCCAGGGGCACATCGAAATGACAGGCAGAAGCTGGACTCGAACCTGCAACCCTACAATTACAAGCCAACAACTACTCTACCTAGCAAGTCACAGTCGCCCATAAGAACAAAGGTCTTGATCATTATGGAAGTCAGTATGACGATTTACTGTTTGCAGGTCTTTTTATTAGACATATTTTGATGTTAAGTTCACTCTTAAGCATTTTTTAAGGAACATTTACTTTTATAAAATGTGAAAAATTCTTTTTTTTTTACATAATGTTTGAACAGCACTTTTATATTTGTGAATGAGAGTAAATGTGCTTCTTTTTGGTTTTGTTAAATATTAATATAGAAAGTACTCTTATCAGATTCTCTGTTCTGTTCGGTCTTCTCAAACCCCCAGACGGTCGTGGCAGATGGCCGGTTGTACTGAGTCAGGTCCTGCTGGAGGTTTCTTCCCGTTAAAGGGGAGTTTTTCCTCTCCACTGTCGCTACATGCTTGCTCAGTATGAGGGATTGCTGTGGTTGGACGTCTGTGTCAATGGGACGCAACCTCAAGTCAATGACTCAATGCAATCTGCTAGGACTCCTTAAATATGAAACTAATTAAAACTTTTAACTAATTGGAATGATTGTATGATTGTATTGAAATGACTTTTCTTGTAAAGTGCTTTGAGATGACATCTGTTGTGAATCAGCGCTATATAAATAAATTGAATTCAATTCAATTGTCTTCATTCACTCCATAATTACATACTTTTGGGGTTAGTAAATATGGTCAGAATGAAGAATGTGGAATTCAGGAAATAGATATGGAACAATTGGAATTTGGAAAAAATAAAAATGAATTTGGAATGTTTGTGAAGATAAAGAGAAACAGTGGAGGTGACGGAAGTAAAAAAGTTGGATATCTTTTTGAAAAGTAATAAGTTGAAATTGTTAAAAAAAAAATTATATTTACTGTTTAGTCTAAAAATACACATCCCAGACGTAATAAACTGTACTTGGAAATAGTGTTGAGACTTAAAACAATAAAATGAGCTGCAACCACTTAAAACTGAAGTAGTTGCAACTCATTTTATTAATCTGTTAATCAGGTGATTCTATGTAGAACACTTGTCAGTGATTTGTACAGATAAATTATTAAATATCAGGTTCTAATAGTATTTCAGTTCAGAGGGGTGGTTGGGGGGCATGAAAAAAATTATGTATCCTCGGCAGGCGTGACAAAGTAATTGAGAAACCACTGCTATAGAGCAGCATTCACTATCAAACTTTTTTTCCTGCGATCTAATGAGTTTGTATGTTTATGCATGTTTCCTCAGACTCTACTGCATAGAGACAAAAGAGGATCGTCAAAAGCAATTGGAGTTTATAGAGAAACAATTGGATCTATTAACCATGGACTGCAGGGTTAAGATCAGGAAGATTACAGAGGAGGTGGAGAGACAGGTAAGATCCACATGACAATTAACATGGCAGGCTGTGTGATGAAGTTTTCTGTTCTCAAATTTAGTATTTGTTTTAAAAGAAATACCTGCTGAAAAATGCATGCCAAATAAGCAACACCTTTGTTTCCACTTGCCCCTTATTTGCTCCATTTGTCCTACTGATAGAGCAAAACAATCTGACTTGTTGGGAATTTCTATGCCCACGCAGCTGGGAGCCCTGCTGGACACAGCATTAAGAAACCGGGAATACCCTTGTGCTTAGAAGCTTGAGAGTGATATTGGAATTTGGTGGCTGTACGTCGGAAATTCAGAGCAGATAAAATAATAATTCATTTTATTTGAGGGTTCCTTTCTAATACCCAAGGTTACCTTACAAGAGAAGAAAAACAGAAAAATAATCATACATAGACAAACAATCAGCACTCAGGGAGTGCAAAGTCATGATCCGAGCTGTAGAGTTCTGAAGGAGTTGGAGTTTAGGAAGGGACCAAAAAGAGGAGAGTTATAATAGTGAATCTGTAAGGTGATAAGGCTATAGACAAGGATGGCAGCAGCATGGGGAGTAAAGAAAGGACGAAGTTGGTTAATGTTACATAAGTGGAAGTATGCATACTGGGTAATATAATTAATATGAGAGTGAAATAAGAGTATACTATCAAGTATGACTCCCAGACACTTTACCTGAGGGTAAGGATCAATGAGGGAGTTAGCAATGTTAATGGAGAAACTGTGGAGTTTGGGTAAAGTGGAGGCATTAATAAAACAGAAGTATTACTCATTGCCAAATGAGTAATACTTCTGTTTTATTAATGTTGAGTTTGAGAAAATTAGAGGAAAACCAAGATCCAATCTCTATAAGACAGTCCAAAAGGGAGGTAGGTGGAAGGAAAGAATTGAGTTTGGAAGAAATATAGAGCTAGGTTTCGTCTGCATAACAATGGGTATTGATAGTAAATATTTGGGATATTTGGCCAAGAGGGAGCATGTAAATAATGAATACAAGGAGTCCCAATACTAAATCCTGGGGTACACCTGCAAAAACGGGAAACAAAGTTGAGGAGTGGGACTTAAACTGGAAAAACTGGTGAGGTCTGAAAGACATGAGTTGAACCAGGCGAGGGGAATATGACTAATGCCAATGGATGCTAATCTGTTCAGAAGACTGTTATGAGAAATGGAGTCAAATGCTGCACTGACATTGAGATGAATGAGAATGGTGAGGAGTCCAGAATCAGCCGCCATCTTTACCAGAGATGTTTCTGTACTATGGTGAGGGTCAGTAGTGGAGTTTGGAAAAAAATTTCAGGGGGGATGGTGATTTTTTTCACCTAATAAAAAAATCTGGATTTTAATTTGAAAAAAGGTGGTATTTATATAATATTTTGTATTGCCGAAATGTTAGGGGACTACAACTGAATAGCCTGCATTAGAATTAAACAAGATCGGGTGAAATGGAGGCTTTATATATCTGTGAAGCAAATACAACATCTTGCAAAGAAGCCTTAGCAAATAATTGCAGTGCAGAAGAAGTTTTTTCGTGCAAACTAGGCCTATACAAAACAGAGTATTGGATTAATTTAACATGAAAGACCAAACAAAATTAGATCAGATGAGCTCTGACAAGCTGCACCACCTTAAATCAATGGGCTGTGTGAAGCAGATTGCGCTAATCTAAATTAGCTAATAAATAAATAAATAAACGGTCAAACACCTGATTATTTTTCCTAGGCCGATTATGGCTGGATGTGTAAAAAGAGTCGACATATAGTGCAGATTCAGCAAGCCGCATGCGTGTCTTGACTGAATGACAAGTCATGTATTTTAGCAAGCTAATTAAGAAGAGAGATGTGGGGGGTCGACCGTTCATCTTAACTAGTTTGGAGGGTAGCATCCTGGGATCTGTGCGTACACCTGTGGCGAGTCGGGTGGTCTTTAGATAACAAAAAACGGGCTAAGTTAATCATTAAGATTAATAGCTCACCTGTAATTTTTTTCTTTAAAAAAAATCCCGGACATCCCGCTGACCAGCCACTCGTTTGGCCATGTTTGCACTTCTGTAATGCAGCTTTTGCCGCTCTCTAGGTCATAAGGTGAACCCTAACATTTTTTTAGAAATGAATCTCATTCCGACCTCTGGCAAACTCTACAAACTGTTTACTTCATAAAATAAATACGTTCACACTCAGTTCAAAAGTAAAAGTTCTCCTTCTGTAATGCCACAGTTTTTATATGATCGATGTTTTAGTTCGGGTCTAATTTGTTTTCGCCATAGTGAGAAAGAAGTGATACGGCTGCTACGTACCCCTTTTAGACAAATGCGGTGGCAGAGTTTAACCAACGTGATGACATTTGGAGACAGCAAAGGTCATGATGAAAACTTCTTTTAAACTTTTACAAAACCGAGTAAAAACATGTATGTAAAATGTGTTACATGCATTTAACTTCTATTTATGATTTATATTTCCATACAATATTTACTGTAAAATGGAAGGGATGGAGATGGAGGATGGGACTTTTACTGGTGGGACTTTATATGTCGGATTTCTTTCTAAGGGGAGCGGTGTCCCCCCCGCTCCCCCTCAACTCGACTACTGGTGAGGGTGGAAACCAGACTGAAATTGTTCTTAAAAATTGTGGTTATAGCCATTGGCTGGCCACCGCCCCTGCGGCCCTCGTTGGCCGGTCCCTGGTCGAGTCCCTGCTGGAGGGTTGGGCGCCCTCCTCTCTTGGGAGTGCGGTCAGCCCTTCGTTGATCCGCCTGGGGCTCCTGTGCTGTGGGGGCCCTTTGGGTTTCTGTGGCTCTGCTCTCCTTCGTGTCTGCGTCGATTTCTGGGAGGTGGATCGATGGCACCAGTATGGACACACACACACACACAAGTCTGTATTTCTACCCATATTAGGACATTATATTGACTTCCATTCATTTTAATAGTTGCATTTATGCCTTACCCAAACCCTTACCCTAACCCTAACCCTAACCAAAACATAATTCACACCATACCTCTAAACCTAACCCCTGACCCTAAAAAAGGGGGTCCACCATATTAGGACCGGGCTTTGGTCCCTATAAGGTCCATCGGTCTTCAGAAGGTTAGCAAATATGCCAGAGAAGGTCCTAAATAGGATAGCTATACAAGAACACACACACACAGGTTTTTTTCCCCTCTCCTTGCCGTCCTGCTGGTGTGGAGGGAGACTGAAATGTTTTCTTGTGGTTTTTTTGTTCCACCTCCTTTCTTGTATCTTCAGCTCACCCTCTCCCTCTTAACTTTTTTCCCTATCTCTCTTCATCTACTTTCTTTCTTCCCCTTTATTTTCCGTCTCCATGTCCCTGGCACATAAAAACCCCCAACAAACCCACAGTAATTTCTAATAAAGATTTCTTACACATATATATCAAGCGGAGTGCCATAGCAAAAGCTGTAGTGGTCCACTTGTGATAGTAAATCTTTCAGGCTTTTACTTGGTACTCAGACACCAATTCTGAACTCCACACTGCCAGACAGGACACGTGTAAAAAAAAAAAAAAAAAAAAAGTGTGGTTATTGAGGTGTGTGTAGAAGAAGCTTATATATATAAGCTTTTCCCACAACCACTCACACCTTATAATTCAATGTAATTCAAGAACAATTTATTGATCCCAGAGGGAAAGTAGCTCATACAATTAATTATTTCCGGAGTTGTAAATTAGGATGGCTGTGGGTAGGAAGGATTTCCTGTAGCGGTCTGTGTTGCAGCGAAACTGAAGAAGCCTACAACTGAAGACACTCTGTTGTTGTAGGATAGTCTCATGAAGAGGATGCTCAGGGTTGTTCATAATTATTTTTATGAATAATCTTTCTTTATTCTTTTATACATAATCCTTCTTTGCATCAACGTCTCCAGTGGTTCCACAGTAGTGCCAAGAACAGAACCTGACTTGTTTATCAGGTTGTTTAGCCTTTTTAAGTCAGGGTCTGATGCCCTACCCCAACAGATGATGCCTGAAGAGATTATAATCTCCACAACAAATTTGTAGAAGATTTGAGGCATCTTGCTGCAAACCTTAAAAGACCTAAGCTTCCTCAAGAAGTACAGTCTGCTCTGTCCCTTCTTGTAGATGGCTTCACTGTGCAGTCTCCTGTCCAGCCTGTTGTCCAGGTGAATTCAGAGGTATTTATACTCCTCAACCACCTCCACTTCTTCTCCCATGATGGGCGAGGGTAGACTTATCCTTGTTCCTTCTGAAATTTACAATCATCTCCTTTGTTTTGTTCACATTTAAGGTAAGACGATTGTTTCCACTCCATGTCAAGAAGCTATCCACCAGCTCTCTGTATTCAGCTTCTTGTCCATCTCTGATACAACAAACAATTGCAGAGTCATCGGAGTGTATATGAGGCTACTCCTTCCACCTCCATGTCTGCGGCTGCTTCCCCCACCTTCACATCTGTGGCTGTTCCCTCCAACTCAGTGGATACTCACTCCACCTTCAGCACCTGTGCTGCCCCCCCTGCCCTGCATCCTGAGTTGCTCCAACTGTTGATAACAGAAGAAGAGGTGGGAGTTGAGCTCAGGAAACTTCGACCGGACAAGGCTTCTTCTAATTCCTGAATACGTTTGTTTATATATTCTTTTTATTTGATGAGAATGAGATCATTTTACCTCTTATCACAGCTTTTCCTGCCTCCCAAAGAATGGATGGCGACGTACCAGGGAGGTCATTATACTCCAAATATGAAGCCCACTCTTTTTCGAAATATTTAAAAAATTCTTTATCCTTAAGTAATGTCCAGCTTCTTTCTGTATACTCCTTAATAATTCCCCGACACCCTCCCAGTAGGCCCTATTTTTATTATTTAGCAGTTCCTTCATGTCACTGGTGATCCAGGGTATGTTATTATGTAAGCATCTCACTATTCTGGTGGGGATGATGTTGTCCATACAGAAGTTTATATAGTCAATCACACACCCAGTTATGGCATTAATTTCCTCTCCATGTGCTTGGCAAAGAGTCATCCAATCTGTGGTCTCAAAACTATTTCCCAGGGCTTCTTCAGCTTCATATGACCATTTTCTCACATGTCTCTTTGTCACAGGTTGCCTCTGAATAAGTGGTTTATATTCTGAGCAGAGAAAAACAAGATCGTGATCTGATTGTCCCACAGGAGTTCTTGGTTTTGTCATGTATGCACCCTTTACAGTTGAATAAAACAAATCAAAGGTCTTGTTTTTTCCATTGGCGCAGCTTAAAAACTGTTGAAATGTTGGAAGTTTAGACGAGAGCAAAGCATAATTAAAATCACCAGATATTGCCACAAATGCATTCGGGTGCTGGATCTGTAGCTTAGCAACAACGGAACTGATGACATCACATTCATTGTCGGCAATGGCTGAAGGTGAAATTTAAACAACTGCCAAAATAACACTGGTGAACTCTCTTGGTAAATAATATGGAAAACTTACTGCCAAGAGTTCAATATCTGGGCTGCAGAGACCGCACAGAAACACTGTTCTACATTTAGTAAACTTTGCACTCAAGATAGATTTGGGAGTATATGGGGGCCATTTTCGGCCCAGTGTAACATCGATCTGCACTGATAAGAACATTTTATGTCTAATCATTTATTCATTTTTTTCTTCTTTGTCAACTTATTCTGTGAAACATTTTGTTAATTAGATTGCTAACTGAGGCCCCCTGCAGTCACTTTCACTACTATTGTGAACCTAACCTTTTGTTAAGAAAACCAATAGGTTGTGGATTAGAATGACAAAAATGATTCACCAATGACATTAACTTTTGCTACACAACATGCTGTGCTTTGTTCTCCTATCCAGGTAACTAATACCATGGCAGAGGAAATAAGGACGCTTCATGTGCTAGTGGATGAGTTCCGCATGGACTTTCACCCATCACCAGTGGTCCTTAAGGTCTACAAAAATGTGAGTTTCACTTGGTAGTGATCATCTTAAATTTCTGTTGCATAAACCAGAGTAAATGAAAAGTCTTGTAGGGCACAAAGAAGTGATTATTGTCTTGTTCCAAAGTTACACAGGATATTTTATTACAACTGCAAGGACTTAAAGGTCCAATATAAGAATTTTACAGTGAGATAATCACACAACAGTCTAATGTCTCAATCATGTTGGAACAAAGGTTACAGTGAAACAGATTTTCTTCTCAGCCGGCTGCGCGATTTTCAACACAAACACTGTGCCGGCATTTGTAATTCAACACCGACTGGGCTAGAGGCTAACGTTGAGTTAACAATACTAGCTGTAAATTACAAAAGATAGTCTGCTTTAAAAATAGCTCAGTCTACTTTTTTCGATCACCAACAACTATTGCAGTGAAATGTCTTTATCTACTTTTCACCTTACTGTGTATGACTCATTTTCGCTCGTGTGCTGAGCCGTAACTGGCAACCCGGCAAGAAACTCACAAAGGGGAGGGGGTGAGTTCCTGAGAGCAGACTCTTTTGTTTTTCTGCAGTACTCAAATTTGACCACAAGATGTTATTCTTACATATAGCACCTTTAAGGTAAGAAACTAATTCAGAATTTGTTCTAGTTACTTTAAATGCTAAATAGCAAAGTTGATGGGAAACACAATATTTAGTAATTGCTTTTATATGTAACAAACTTTTTCAAAAGATGCAGGCAGAGGCATCCCTTACAGCAGAGGTCCCCAACCCCCGGGCCTAGGACCGGTACTGGGCTGGACTGAAAAAATAAATAACTTACAGTATTTCTGTTTTATTTATTATCCTGATCTAAACAGTGTTTTATTTTGAAAAATGACTGGATTCTCTCCGTTACATCTGGCTAGAACTCACTCTTGACGCATGACTGTTATCTTGGTCACGTGATATTTTACCGCTAAAAACAAACCCACAAGCTAGTAAAATTATTTAAAAAAACAGAGGTCTCTGAAAAGTACCTTCTGAAAAGGAAAAGGTCCAGTGTAGAAACAGAAGAGCCAAAGAAAGCTACATTTAGCAGTCAATACTAGGAGTCTTATTTAAAATTGGATGTATTGCGACAGGCTCTTTCCAGGTACAGAGCCCCCCTGCTCTGCTTAATATGTGGCAACCGGGTTCTCTAATGAGGCATTGAAACCTTTAAAACTGCCCAAATCTGGACTGTTTTGTTACTGTGAAACAGCCACAGGGTTCCCAATTGATCCAACATTGTGGTGAGTTTTATTTTTTATGCACTTTATATTTGTTTTTGTGGTCAATCTTTTTTTAAAGGCATGTTACCATGGCAACAAGAGAGCATTAGGGGGCAGAGAGAATGTCATCCATATTATGTTGTTGGCATTATGTCATGGAAACGCTAATAAAATTACAAGCACACATTGGATTTATTATTATATTTAAAGCTAACCCCGTTTTTATGCCGGTCATTTCTTTTTGTTTAGTTGTTTTTAGCCGTCAGTCAGAGTGAATACTATCTGATAATTAAACCAGACCGTGGCAAAAAAGGTTGGGAACCATTCCTTTACAGAATATACAGCTGACTATAAGTCTTGAAGATGTGGTCATTGCAAACTCAAACAGTAGTTATTGTTCAGTATATGTCTTGGGGGCTCTCTGCAGCTTATTTTTGTTGCTTAATTTTTCCAGTAACCTCTTGTACAGTCAAACTGTCTCAAGTTCTTTAACTTAAATGTAGGAACGCTGAAAAAGGTTTATTTTTTGAATGTTTGAATACCCTACCATTCCACCTTTATTTATATAGCACTTTAAAACACGGCCATACGGCTGACCAAAGTGCTTGACAGTAGAGCAATATAATGCAATAAATATGTATAATTAAAAAATAAAAATAAAATAGCTAAGGAGGACGCCTGCCAAACCATGAGCAGAAGTTCATTCCATAAATAAGGACCTCCGAACAAGAAAGCTCTTTGTCCACGCAATTTATAGTGAACTTTAGGGACCTTCAAAAGTAATAAGCTCGTGGACCTAAGCGTGCATGTGGGGGAATATAGAGAAAGCAGGTCGGATATGTAGGAGGGAGCAAGACCATGTAAGGATTTAAAGACAAAAAGAAGCACATTATGTTTTATCCTGAAAGCAATAGGCAACCAGCGAAGAGATTTGAGAACTGGTGTTATATGCTGACGTCTGTCATTACATGTCAGGAATCTTGCTGCTGCATTTTGCACTAGCTAGAGCCGAGCAAGGGTCGATTTATTAACACCCAACAAAATTGTATTCGAGAAATCAAGCCTAGATGTAATAAAAGCATGTAGCACAGATTACAGATACTTTAAGTAAAATGGACCTTAACTTCGATAGACGGCGTAGTTGGAAGAAACATGACCTCACAATGGCAATGACCTGGGAATTCATCCTTACTGGGGAGTCCATCTTAACACCCAGGTTTGTCACTGTAGTTTTAAAATGCAAAGAAAGAAAAGAAAGATAGAAGGATTAAAATGAACTGTCTGGCTGGATTAAACAGTAGAAGTTCTGTCTTTGAATACACGTTTACTATGCCTGTCCATGAAGCATCAGGTTTTCTTTTTTGACTTCTTACTGCCTGAGTGATGTCCAATTTATATCGAAGTGTTTTTTTTTTCTGTCAGATTCCAGATTGATAAAGTAGAGCGTGTTAATTGGTTTTTCACACACACAACAATATCTGCTGTGATTACCTTCAGCCTGACATATGGTGTGTCAGTGAGGTAACTTGCTGGTAGCCCTTGCACTCTGGGGAAATTCTCCTGAAAGGCAGAGGTTTGATAATATTAAAGGCTGTTAAAAAATTCTGAACAAGAGGAGTAGACATTTTCCCATATAGTATTAGGCCCATTGGCAAACTGTAGGGCATCCTGCACATGGGGCCTGAAGAAACTGAGCAACAGCTGCTAAAGTATCTTCCTTATTTTGGATGTGACAAATTGATGTGTTGTGGCCACCATATGAAAGTCATTCCGCTAGCGGGATTGGTTCATTTTTGGAACTTGAATGTAAAGAATATCTTCCAAAGGTTTGGTAGACTTGCTTGTTCTAGACTAGGGTCAGTTGTTCATTCTTTGAAGTAGCCCAGATTTCCAGTCGCTTTGGATACACCTTATCTAAGTTTTCCCCTTACTTGGTGTTCTGTGATATGTAAAATCTGTAAGCACTGTTTCGGAGAGGTAGAGAGAGAGGTTGAGTGAGTGATAAAGAGAGAAATGCAAAGAGGGCGAGACTGAACTTGTTAAAGTAGTTCCCTACAATTTAACAAACTAATTTTAAACCAAGACTGAAAATAGATATTAAAATGAGTTTAAGTTGCTGACTCTTCCTGACTTTTTTGCTGATTTCCAAAACAGATGTCTAAAAGGTAAACAACAAGGTCATTTTGTGTTTTAGGAGCTCCATCGTCACATCGAGGAGGGTCTGGGTAAGACCATGTCTGAAAGGTGCTCAAGCTCCATCATCTGTGCCCTGCAAGCCACACAAACGGAGATGATAGGTAAAATATTTGGTAGCTAACTACTAATTCCTCCTGTCTGTTGTCCCTGCACATCAAAATTGCGTTAGATTCCATTAGACTACATACAATCTACAGTGGGGCAAAAAAGTATTTGGCAGCCACAGATTGTGCAAGTTGTCCCACTTAAAAGGATGAGAGGTCTGGAATTTTCATCATGGGTACACTTCAACTGTGAAAGACAGAATGTAAAAAAAAAAATCCAGGAAATCACATTGTATAATTTTTTTAAAGCATTTATATGTATAATGGGAAGAAAGCTACATTTAGCAGACAATACACATGGCAGATACCTTCTAACCTCACATTCTTCTTATCTTTGCTCATCACCAAGGAAAAATATAATAAGAGTGAAAACATGCAAGCCACTATTTAGCAATTATGGTTACTTACAGTAAAGATTTTAAAATAAAAATAGATTTTCTCTTTTAAGAATTTAAACTTTCGTATCGTTTTATTTCCAAGAGATGCCTGTCTTATTTTCTATCCAAATGAGTCCAAATGAATTTTATTTATTTAAAAATAAAGCTGTCTGTATAAAATATGCTGAATATTTTTCCTGATATCCAAGAGAAAGAAAAATCTGACTACAGTGGATCTTCCGTATTTACGGGAGTTAGCCACTCGTATTTAACAAACCATTTTAATAGTTTACATGCCATATATGGGGTTCGTATGGGTGCTTAAAATCCTTGGAAATGGTTGAATTTCAATAAGATGTGTTCAAGGTTTAGAAAGTGCTTGGTTTTTTTGTATACATTTATTGAAAGTGCTCGATATTCTAACTTTTGTAATAAAGTGCAAATATTTCATTAAGTATTTTTATATCTTTATGCTAAAAGGCACAACATTGAGAATGATCATTCTGCCTTTAATGAAGTCGTTCCATAGAGCCCCACTGCCATTCTGAGTGGGTTTGCTCTTTTTTGTACTACTGCCATCCAGAGGTGTGGAATCAAGTCATGTGACTTGGACTCAAGTCAGACTCGAGTCATGAATTTGATGACTTCAGACTCGACTTGATAAAATGTACAAAGATTTGCATCTCGACTTGGACTTTAACATCAATGACTCGTGACTTTACTTGGACTTGGGCCTTTTGACTTGAGAAGACTTGCTACTTCCCATGAAAACTTGGGGGGGGAAATGTTTTACACAATTATATTATCAGGTTGGTCCAGTTTTTCAGAAGTGATAATTTTGAGGAGTGAGGATTTTATTGATGACATGTTTAAAAAAGTTTAGGTTAAAATGACCCATGTCTATTTGAAAGTTAAAATGTCAATATGAGGTTAATACAATACAGGACTGAGGCTGCTGTGCATTGTTCTAGTGCAATATGCTGTTGAAATACAAGCATTTTTTGTGAAAATTAAATTTTCAGTTTTTTACTGTATTTGATTATTATTGTATAGAGGTTTAAATAAATACAAATCTTACAGGCATACATGATTTGTATATATTTATTTCTGTGGTAAGAGGACTTGAAATGACTCGAAACTAAAATGGTAGGACTTTTGACTCGACTTGAGACTTGCCTCATCTTTGACTCGACTTGACTCGGGACTCGAGGACAAAGACTTGAGACTTACTTTTGACTTGCAAAACAATGACTTTGTCCCACCTCTGCTGCCATCTGAGCAAGAAATGCAAGAAGGACCTAAAGCTTTGTGCAAAGGGAGAGTGCATCAATAAAAAATTTTTCTTGAAAACGCTGTACTGTATATACTGTATATATAAGATGGACTCAACCTCCGTAACGTCACCCGTAAGTTTCTGAACAGCTGAATTGAAACCCAATGGGCGATTCCCACCACTGCCATCTTGACCTAGTCATTCGTCTCGTTACTCCCGGGAAATACAAAAAATGGACAAAGAGGTGGAGCGGAGAGTGGGGCTGTGAGGCTGGGAGCAGATGATTGACACCCATCAAACTCTGAGCCAATGTAGCTACGAGCTAACTGAGCTAACAGAAGCTAATACCATACCATATATGCGGGACAATTAGTAAGACGATATATGGTGATTTTTAAAACTGAATTTAACTGTAGAAAAACTGTCACAGCGTTCTAAACACTCCAACCCGTTTCATACACAACACGCTCGGTTTTAATACTAGATCTTGTTGATCCTCTGGAACGAAGAAGGTGAAAACAGCTACCAGTCATACTTTTAATTTTACTACAAAATATTACTGTCATCGTTAATAGTTCCTTTTGAAATGGTAAAAGAATAAAAAATAAATCAATACATTGCTTTTGAATATCGTGACATAAAATATCACAATTCATCTCTGACAAGTTTTAATTCAATTCAATTCAAAAATACTTTATTGATCCCAGAGGGAAATTAAGTGTTGATATAGCTCATAATTAATTATTTAAGGAGTTGTTGTAGATAATGATGGCTGTGGGCAGGAAGGATTTCCTGTAACGTCTGTATTGCAGCGAAACTGAAGAAGCCTCCGACTGAAGACTCTCTGTTGTTGTATGACAGTCTCATGAAGAGGATGCTCAGGGTTGTCCATTTTTTTTATTTTATGAAGAATCCTTCTTTGCATAATCATCTCCAGATGTTCCACAGTTGTCCCAAGAACAGAACCAGCCATCTTTACCAGGTTGTTTAGCCTTTTTAAATCCCTGGCTCTGATGCTGCTACCCCAACAGATGATGGCTGAAGAGATTACACTTTCCACAACAGACTTGTAGAAGATTTATCTGCTCAATCCATCTATCCCATCTTAAAACAATCCCATCGTGTTGCATTTTAATACAGAAAGTGATCCTTTCCATTTTAAAGATATAAACGATATTAAACCACTCTTCTATTCTGGTAGTTTGAGGCTTAAGGCATTTTCTGGTAATTGCTTTCTTGGCTGCTGCACTAAGAATCTGAAACAGGTCCTTACTAGGGCTGTCAAAATGAACACGTCAACGCAGGTCACTTAATTTGTAGAATTAACGCGATTCATTGTTTTTAATACACGTGCACAGAATAGCCCTCCCTATTAACCCCCCAATTCAGTCACGTAATCAGCATGGCAGATCCGAACTGCTTCCAAGGTTCCATGTGAACGTCTCTTCTCAGTCGCAGGCCGTATAGAGGGATTATTGGTCTACGGCACTTCCTGCTCTACTATGCATGTCGGGTGCAGAAAGAGACGCAATCATGTCTTGTGCTGTTGGTTGCACAAATTGCTTTGATATAAACAACAAAATGAGCAAGTTCTAAAGAATCCCAACAACTTGGACCCCTTTCAAGGCAAACAAAAGTACAGATTAGGAAGTGCTGGTTTAGAGAAACACTTGCAGCCCGGAACTTCATATCGTGGGTCAAGAGTAGCGAGCCAGGCTTTTCAACTGCAGCTATGGGCAGCATATCCTTCGCTATGAAGCAAATTGCTGCATGGGTGATGTCTTTATGCCGCTTGGACGCTTTGTCGTATTTTTTGCAAGCAACGAAGCCCAGCTTGGTTTGCTTCACTTCGTTTGTGCTGGCAGAGCTGGAGGTAGAGGATTCCTCAGAAGTCCTGGAGCCACGCTGGGAGCGACACAGTTCATATTCTTGGGGGTGCGAGTGGCTCATATGGTGAAACAGGTTAGTGGTGTTACCTGACTTTGTTTTGATCGCATCTCTGCAAATTTTGCGAATGACTGTTCGTTTTTTTTTCCGGATTTGTGAAAACCAAAATATTGCCATGCTGGCGAACTACTAAAACCTCTTTTAGGAACAATTTCCCCAGCCTCGTCTTGCTACGACATATTTTGCTCTCCTTTATGGTTTGACAGGAGAGAG